>JAJJLU010003740.1:0-34287 GCA_023807065.1 Isotricha intestinalis
AAATATATGATAAATATCATGAAGAACTTGATAGAAAAAGAGAAGAAGAAGAAGAAAGGAAAAAAAGAGAAGAAGAAATAGAAAAATTAAAAGCAGAAGGATTATATAATGAAGAAGAAAAAAAAGAAGAAGAAGAAGAAAGAAAAGAAGAAGAAGAAAGAGTAGAAGAAGAAGAAAAGAAAGAAGAAGAAGAAAAAAAAGAAGGAGAAGAAGAAAAAAAAGAAGGAGAAGAAGAAAAAAAAGAAGGAGAAGTTGAAAATAAAGAAGAAGAAAAAAAAGAAGAAGAAGAAGAAAATAAAGAAGTAGAAATAGATCCTGAAACAGGATTACCTATAGAACCAGTAATTCCACCTAAAGAATATAAAGAAATTAATTTTGTATGTTATCCAGATTTTGATATACCAATAGAATATTTTGATAAGGAATTATTAGTTGAAAATTTTGAAGACAGAAATTTTCAATTATTAATAAATCCCTATTTTACATTTTATGGAGAAACATTAATAAATACAATAATAGAACCAGAAGGTCCTAAATTAATTCCAAAAGAAAAGCCAATAATAGTTCCAAAAGTAGAAGAAAATTTAGAAGAAATAGAAATAGATGATAAAATAGATTTAAAAGATAATAAGAAGGATAATAAGAAAGATAATAAGAAAGAAGATAAGAATAAAAAAGAAGAAAAGAAAGATAATAAGAAAGAAGATAAGAATAAAAAAGAAGAAAAGAAAGAAGAAGAAAAAAAAGAGGAAGAAAAAAAAGAAGAAGAAAAATTAGAACCTCCAGTTCAAAGAGTTCATAATCCAGATTTACCAACAACATATGAACCAAATTTACCAAATGAAAAATTAAAAAAAGATAAAATATTAATAAAAGATTTTGGAAAATTACCTTCATTAAGATTAATGGATTTTACAAATGATGATTTACAATTTTATGATGATGAAATTCCACCTTATCAAAAAGAAGAATTTATTACTAATACAAGTAATTTATTTAATTTTCCTATTGATAATTCTGAATTATTTTCTGATGATTTCTTAAATAATATTCTTGAAATGGTGATTAAGACTAAAGGTTATGCTACTTATAAAATTTTACCTTATAAATTTTCTGATTGGAAATGTTTTAATACTGGAAAAGTTAAAATTATTCCTGAAAAATGTAAAGATTTAAAAAAAGAAAAATTCCCTTTTGTTGAAAAATTACATCAACAAATTCAAAAAAAGAAAAGAGAATTATTTAATGATTCTAAAAAAAAATTTATAAAAAGTAAAAAAGAAAAACCAAATTTTGAATTAATTTTAAATAATCCTGATTTTGATCAATGTTTTGAATTACCGCTATATTTAACATTAGATGTATATGAGAATAAAAATATAAAACATTTAATAAAATATTTTTCAAAAGGAGAATTTAATCTTTCAACCATAAGAAGTAGTATACAATATATGATGAATAAATTTGAAATAAACAATATAACAGGAAATGGATTAATTTTAATTTTAAATATTAAATTTTTATTAATGGCTCCTTTAACTGAACCTTTTGCTTATACTAAAGAAAAAGTTGAAAATAAAGAAAAAGGAGAAAGTGAAATTATTCAAATTCCTATTTTCGCTGAACCTTATTTTTTCCTTGGAGTGTTTACTTTACCTTTAATTGAAAGTGAATGGCCTGAAAGTATTAAAAGAAAATATGTTCAATTTGATTTAGAAGAAATTTTAGTCAAGTCTACTAACTAAATAAAAATATATGTTTTTTAAAAATAATAACTTTTAAATAGGAAAAAATTATCATATTTTTATCATGGCTTTTAACTTAAAAATTATGTAAATTAATTAATTAATTATAATTTTCAATTTTTAAATTAAAATTTAATATCCTTCAATTTATAACTCTTTCAACTATATTTTAACACAAAATTTTAAAAATAATCAATTAAAAAAAAATAATAAAAAACCTCTAAAAATATTAATTAGAAAAATAACATATTAAGATACTAAAAAAATGGTATTTTCATCTCACATAACAAAAAAAAGAAAAAGTGAAAATTTTCACATCTACAATCGCCATCATCCTTATCATAAATACAAAAAATATTTTCTGAGTCATTCAAACAAGAGTACATTTCCTCGAAGTGATTCTTACAGTTCAATATACTATAAGAAAAATCAAAATAAAAAACATGATTATCATCATAATTACCATAGAAGAAGAAGAAAATCAACAAGTGAAAATTATTATAAAATAAGTAGAAGCAGAGATTTAAGTAGAAAATATCATAAAAGAAAATTTTCAAATCATTATCATAGAGAACATCATTGGAAAAGTCCTTCAAATAGTTTATGCCGACGTGATAAAAGATGCAGATTTTATTATAGATATAATAAAAATAAAATAAAAAATAATTTATATTATTCAAAAACTGAAATCAAAAGTAACAATTTTCATTTTAAATTTATTATTGGCGATATAATTAATCATAAATATAAAGTAATTAAAAATAAATTAATTTATTTTTTATTAGATCTTTAAATTACTGGGAGACGGAGCTTTTGGAAGAGTTCTTCTATGTCAAAATTTAGAAAATAATATTCAATATGCAATAAAAGTAATTAAACCGGTTCAAAGATATATTGATTCTGGTAAAGTAGAAGCAGAAATTTTATATGATATAAAAAAAAAAGATATAGAAAATAAATCTCATTGTATGAAGATAATAGAAAGTTTCTTATTTGAAAAAGATAATATAGAATATTTAGCAATAGTAACTGAGAAATTAGGATTTAGTTTATATGATTATATTAAAATGAATGAATATCATGGTTTTCCATTAAGTCAAATAAGATTATATGCAAAGGAAATATTAGAAGGAGTCAATTTTTTACATAAAAATGGTTTAATAGATTCAGATTTAAAACCTGAAAATATATTATTTTCTACAACTAATTATACAATAACAACAAATCCTGAAAAACTTCCATTAAACGTAATAAAAAAATCAAAGAATATGAAGATGAAAGAAAAAATAAAATTTAGTGAAAATAAGCCATATTACATTCCTTCTATAATAAATAACGATTTAAAAATAATAGATTTTGGAGGAGTAATATATAAAAAAGATAATAAAAATGATATGATAAATACAAGACAATACAGAGCACCAGAAGATATATTACAATGTTCTAATTGGGATGAAAAAAGTGATATTTGGTCAATTGCTTGTATTATTTATGAATTATATTCTGGAGAAGTTTTATTTCCTACTCATGATGATCAAGAACATTTATGTATGATTGAAAAAATTTGTGGCAATTTTCCTAATTGGATGATTTCTAAAGGAAATAATATTAGAAAGATATTTAATTTAAATAATAATTGTATTAACTATAATTATTTACATAAGAAACATGATATTATTAAAGCTGTTGATAATATTATTCAAATTGAAGATTCTATTCCTAATGAACATTTCTTTTTCAAAGATTTTTTACAGTTTTTGTTACAAGTTGATCCAAATAAAAGACCTAATGGAGAAGAGGCTTTAAAACATAGTTTTTTCTCTGTCGAAATTCAAGATTGATTTTTATCTAAGTTTTGAATAAGTTCCTTTTTTAACTTATTTTATATATATTTTATTTTAGACTTTTTTTTGACATTTTTTTTGTCATTTTCCTTTTTTTAATTTTTTTTTGGGATTAATACTTTTAAATTAATTTAATATTATTATGAATAAACAATATAAGAATAATAAAAGTAAAGAGAGAAAAAAAAATAAATCAATATTAATACAAAATCAAATTAATGTACAAGGAAACATTACAATTGGAAATGTAAATAAAATAAGTATAAATAATTATACTAATCAAAAAATAAAAGAGAAGGAAAATATAAATATGAAAGAAAGTAACAAAATAATATCTCAATTAAGAGATGAATTTGAACAAATAAAAAGAGGAAATAAGAAAAAAATATATGATAATTATATTCCTGCTTTAACAGAAGAAGATTCACAAAATAAAAGAATAAGATCAATAAATTCTTCTATTTTAGACCCTGAAACAGAAAAAGAATATTTAGATTATTTTCAAACAAAAATAAATAGTAAAAGAGTAAAAAATAAAATAGAAAGTTTTTTTCATGAAGAAAATGATTTAAATTGTATTAATAAACAAATTACTTTTTCAATTCATGGAATTTATAATAAAGAAATTTTAGAAAATAAAATTAAAGAATTAGAAAATACTATAAAATTTTTAGCTTTATATATTAATGATCAAAAAACAATTTTTATAAATAATATAAATAAAATAGTAAGAAATTGTATAGATAATATTTTAAAATATAAATTAAAAGAAGAAAAAAGAAAAAATGAAATTATTCTTTTTGAAAATCATAAATTAAAAAATATATTGTTTAAATTATATGATTCTATTAATGAATATAATGAAAAAGAAAGAAAAATAAAAAAAAGGGAATGTAACATAATTTCTCAATTATTAAAAGAAAATGAATATTTAAGAAAAATAATGTTTATTGAAAGAGAACCTATAAATATAAATGATATTAAGGATAATAAATTTGATTTTCTGAAAAAAGATTTGGAAAATAAAAAGAAAAAAAGAATTTCAAAAATAGAAGAAGAAATTAAATTATTAGTTGAATCTGATAAAGAAATAATAAAACCTAATATTAAATCAAGAAATATATTAACTTTATTAAATTCTCAAAATTATCTAGATGAAAATAGTGATTCAACAATGATAAATTTAAAATTACTTAATAATAATAATTCAAATTAATTATAAATATATTAACTTATTATATATTTAAATTATAATTCTAAAATATACCATTTTATTTTAGTAATGTTTATACTTAAAATAATGTAATATTTATATAATTTAAATTATTACCTAATTTACTTTTGTACTTTATTCATTTGTGTTAATCTATAATAAATTTCTGATTGTTGAAAATATTGTTTATTTAAAGAATTTGAATTTTCTCCTCTTTGAATTTTATTTAATTCTTTACTGTCAATGATTTTAATATTTTGTTTCTTGTTTATAGAAGAATTATTTAAAGAAATTACACTTTTCTTATTTTTACTTTTTTTGAAATTTATTTTTGTCAAATTTTTATTTTCTAATGAGTGATTTTTATTCTCTCTTTGAGTTATTACCCAAGAAAAATTAGGTAATTTAATTTTAGGTTTAATATTTATTTTTTTAAAGACTCTATTAATAAATCTTTTTTTTTCATTTCTTGGAGTTTCAAAATTTTTAATTTCTTCACAAAAAATGGTTTTCTTAATATTAATATTACTATTATTTGAAAGAGACTCTTTATCATTTCTTTTTTGATATGAATTACTTTTAGTATTTTGAGAAATATAATTTTTAATTTCATTATTATCAATTTTCATATTTTTTTTTCTTGGATAATCAATTTTAAGAAAATTTTCTTTTTCATTATTATCTAATTTCATAATAGGAATATCATCCAAATCTAAAATTTCATAATGATTAATTTTATTTTCTTTGTTAAAATTATAGTTTTCATCAAAATATAAATCACTTAAAATTTTTTTATTTAAAGTAATTCTAACATTTTTATTATTATTATTTTCAGAATCATAAATAACAAAATTTTTTTTTTTTTTATTTGAAGATAATAAACCAAAATTAATATTTGAAATAGAAAATTGTTCTTGTGATTTTTCTCTTGATTTTTGACTTAAATTTTCAAAACTAATTGTTCCTCCTTTATGACTATTAAAAGTTTTTTCCTCATTATTACTTTTATTAAAAGTTTTTATTATATAATTATTCTTTGAAGAATTATTTCTTTTTTTAGAAGGAATTATTGTATTTGAATAATATGTTGCTAAAGGAGATATTGTTTTTTGAGTATAATTTAAAGGAATTAAATTTTCTTCTTCATTATCTTTTGTTTTTGATTTATTTATTTTATTTGTTGTATTATAATTGAATATTGAAATTGTTTTATTGTTTTTATTCAAATTTTTATGATTTAACATCTTTAAATATTATTTAATTATTTAAATTAGATTTAAAAACTTTTAAATTAATTTCAACATTATATTTTTATATATATATATTTTATGTTTCATTTCATCGAAAATATTATTATTTAAAAGTCTTTGATTCATTTATAATTTTTTTATTTTCGATAAAACAATTTTCATTTGTACAATTAAAAAAGTTCTAGCAAAAAAAAGAATAGAAATTAAATAAGGTGATTTATTTTTTCTTTCTGACTCATAATAGGAAATTAAAATAGTTTGAATATAAGTTAAAATAATATTAATAAATCAAATTTTTTTTTTAAAAAGAAAAATAAATAAAGAAATAATAAATATACTTTATATTTTCAATTGCTATTAAAAGACTTGTAATATGAATTAATAAAATTATAATTGAGAGAAATAGATGTTATTATGCTTCTGTTTTTATTAAAAAAAATTTATATATTTTACCTATTTTCTCTGTTATTTCTTTTATTATTTGTTCCTTACATTTTTCAAAAAATTTGCTTTCCTGATATATTGTCGATAAATCACTTTTTTCAGATAAAATAAAATATATATTAAGGATATACAATATTTCAATTTTATTATATTATATTTTCTTTTACGACTATTGAGATTACTAAGTCTTTTTCAGTCAAAAATTATGATATTTTTTCTATGTTTATATTATAATTAATAACATACAATCTCAAAATTTTTTTTCATGAAACAAATATTATATTATGGGGTTTTTTTAATGATAATTTATCAAAATATTTTTTAATAAAATAAAATAAAATAAAATAAAAATAAAGTTCGTTTTTTTATTCAAAATAATAATAATAATAAATATTTTACCCATTTAAATTTACATTAATTTGATGTTTATCAATAGGACAAAAATTTTTGGTTTTTAACCAAGGAATAATACAGTTTTTATGAAAAATATGTAAACAACCTAATCTTTTTATATTATCTCCATCTTTGAAATTTTCTAAACAAATAGTACAATTTTTTAATTCATAATTAAAATTAGAATGATAAATATCATCTGGAATTCTATTAATTTCATTTTCATTTAAACCAGTTCTTCTTCTATTTATTCTATTTTCACCAACAAATCGAAAAATTTGTAAATCTCCATTATTCCTTAATAGTGGGCTCAAAGCTCTATAATGTCTGAGATTATTTCTATTCATTCTATTTTGATTATTTATTCTATTATTGTTATTATTATTACTATTACTGTTATTATGATTATTATTATGATTATTATTATTAATATTATTATTATTATTATTATTATTAATATTATTGTTATTATTATTGTTATTATTGTTGTTTCTATTATTATTTGAATTTCTATTGTTGTTATTTGATCTATTATTGTTGTTATTATTTATAATATTATTTTGATTCATATTATTGTTATTTCGATTATTATTGTTATCATTATGAAATAAATTTATTATTCTATTCAAAGGATTTAACATATTTTCCAAAGGATTATTATTATTATCATTTTGTTCTTTTTGATGTCTTTCTCTTATTACTTGATTATCTCCATTATTATTCTTATTCTTCAATTCTTTCATTTTTTCTTCATAAAAATGTTGAGTATCATTTAATTCTTGTTTTAAAATATTAATTTGACTATTTTTTTTAACAATTAATTCTTTTAATTTTTTATTATCCTCTATCAATTTTTGAATAATTAAATTTTTTCTATTTAATTCTTCTTCCAAATTATTATTGTCACTGTTATTAATTAAATTTTTATTATTTTCAAAAAGAAAAAAATCATCATCCATTTTTAATATTAATTACAGAAATAATTAAAACACATGTGAAGATATAAAAATAAATTAAAATATAAATGAATAAAATTTTCAAAAAAACAAACTTTTATTTATTATTTGACTTCTTTATTCTTTGATTTCAAATTAACTTAAATTCACATTCTTAACGACTATGTTGAAAAAAATTTTTTTATTTTTTAATTCTTTTAATTTTTTTAATAAATACATTTTGTTTTTAATGAATGATCAAATTTTAATTCCTTTTTCGATTGAAAGTTATAATTTAAAAAAAAGAAATGTATTAAAATCTCTAATTAAAAATTCAGGTTTACATTCAGATAATTCATTAACTTCTTTAGCAACTTCTTCAGATTCTTTAATAATAAATACATTAAAAAACTTAAAAATAATAAAAAAAAGAAGAGAAAAATATTTTTTACAAAAAAATTTTTCTAAGGAAAAATCTTATGATAATTTAAAAAAAATTTATTCAAATTCTATAAGAGAAAAAGTCAAAGTCATTATGCCTAAAATTTATTCAAGAAAAAAATCTCTTGATTATGAAAAACAATTAAAACATTATAATTCTGAAATTTCATTAAAATTACCAACTAATATTTCAAGAGAAATAAATGATGATATTTTTAAAATAAAAAAAATTCCTTCGAAAGATTTTGGGAAATTTTGTAAGAAAATATCTTTTATTAAAAATATTATGAAATTAAATAATGATTTATATGAAGCAAAAATAAATGAAAAAAAGAAAATTGAAAAAGAAATAGAAGAAGAAATAAATTTATGGAAAAAAAAATATGAAGAAATATCAAATTATAGAATTAATTATACACAATATTTAGTTTTTTTAAGAGAAACAATAAAAAGAGAAAAAAGAAAAATAGATGATTTATTCACAAAAATAATAAATTTAAATAATAAAATTTATACACTTCAAACAAAAATAAATGATTTAATGTATAAATATGAAAAATATATTAAATTTAGAAATTTATTAGTTTGTATTAAAGAAAATATTAAATTAGAAAATTTACCTTCTGAATTTTATGATGCTACATATGAAAATATGATTAAAATTAAAGAAAAATTTAAAAAATTAAGAAAAAGATATACAATTGAAAATAAAATATCAAATCCTAAAAGTCAAAATTTACTTTTTTCTAGACAAATTACTTTTACTCCTCAATCTTTATTGAATTTTACTTTTAAAAGAAATGAAGAAGAAAATGAAAGTGAAACTGAAAATAAAAATGTTAATAAAGAAGATTTAGAAAAATATTTAGATTGTAAATATATTATCTTTGAATATATTAGAGATATTTATTTTTGTTTTAGTAAAAGAGAAAAAAAAATCGTTAAATCATTTCAAACTTATTATACTAATTATAATATTATTCAACAATTAAAAAAAGAATATGAAAGAATAAAAGAAATAAATTTAAATAAATTAATAAAAATAAATGAAAAAGAAAAATATTTAAATGAAGAATTAGAATATTTAAAAGGAAGAAATCTAGAATTAATAAATAAAAAAAAATCATCAGAAGAAAGTTTAAAATCAAAATTGAATCGTTCTTTAAAAAATTATATTTCAAAAATTCCAAAAGAATTACCAATAGATATATCATTATCAATAATAAAATTAGAAAAATATCACAAAGAAAAACAATTTAAACTGAATTATGCATATTTATATTTTTATGTAGGAAATATGATGAAAAAATTATTTTTAACTGATCAAAATTTATTTTATGATTATAATAATCAATTAACAGAAGAAAAAATTTATAATATTGTAAATATACTTGAAAATCCAGATAATTATTTAGAAAAGTATGTAATTGATAATTCAATTTTTGCTTTGGAACTTTATAGTAAAGTTATTTTCAAATTTTTATTTAAATTCAATCTAAAAATGTCTAATTTAAAAAAAGAAACATTGTTCAAAATTCAAAAAAATAAAAAAATTTATTATATTCAAAAATCTATGATGAAACAAAAGAGTTTAAATGAAGAAATAAAAATGAGAAATTTTAAAAAATATATTGAAAAACAAGAAAAATCTATTTTTATTTCTAGATGTAAAAGTTGTTATAATTTTAGAACATTTAAAACAAATATAAATTTAGCATATAAGACTTTATCAGATATAAATTATGATTCTTTATTATATTAATTATTAATTTAGTATAATTTTTAAAGATAAATAAATTTTATTTATATTTTTTTCAATATCAAATTGAATTCTTTTATGAATATTTTCCGTTTTTATCTTTTTTCATTAATAAAATTTAATTTTAAAAAGGATAATATAATTTCAAAATTATAAACTATTTATAAAATTTTAAAACCCAAACCAACTTTTTATTAAAAAATGAAAAATGAATAATTCAAATACAATTACCTAAAAAAAAACAAAAAAAACAAAATGACAAAAATATCATTAAAATTCATCAATATACTTTTGATTTTCACTTATAATTTTATCATCAATTCGATTATTTTCATTTTCAAAATCACTTTTTGAATTCGAATTTTTTTCAGTAATATATCTTTCAATTGATACATTAAAATTTTGAATAATATTATTATTAACATCTAAATTAGAATTATTTGGAATAAAAGGAGCAGGAATAGAAAAAGTATCTAATTGTTCAAAATCAATATTATGAAAAAAAGGATGTGATCTCATTAAATTAAAATTACAAACTCTTTGCATTAAATTTTTATTTAAAATAATTCTGAAAAAGTTATTAATATCATTGAATTTAGGTTCATAAGGTAAATTTAATTTTTTATTTAAAATTTCAAAATAAATATTCATAATATCTTTTGAGCTTTGTCCAAAAGGAACATAACCATAAAATATTTCAAACATAGTGATTCCAACACTCCAATAATCAGAACTATAAGAATATCCTTTTCCAATAATAACTTCAGGAGCTAAATAATGTGGAGTTCCACAAATTGTATAAGTTATATCTTTTTCTTTTAATTCTTTTGATATTCCAAAATCTATTATTTTTAAATATCCATTCTTATTTATCATTAAATTATCTGGCTTTATATCTCTATGTAATATCTTCTTTGAATGTAAATAATTTATTGTACTTAATAATATTCCTCCATAAAATGTTGTTTCTTGTAAATTTTTCAATTCTGTTTTTCTCTTCTTTTCTAAATATGATTTTAATGATATTCCATCTATGTATTCTATTAAAAAAAATAAATTTTCTTTATTTTTTAATGTTTTTACTAATTTTACTACAAAAGGATGATTTATTTTCAACATTATATTTTTCTCATTTAAATAATATTTTATCAAATGTTTATTTTGATATATTTTAATCAAAGGAGTATTTTTAATAGCATAAAAATGTTTCATATTATGAACTAAAAAAACTTTACCAAATTTTCCATTACCTAAAGTTTTAACATAATATAAATCTTTAATATTAATATTAACATCATTTAAAGAGGAAATTTCTTTAATTTCTTTAGAAATATTATAATCAAAATTAGGAAAATCTTCTTTAGTTAAAATATAGCATTCAACATTACCAATAGCAGTAATAGTAAATAAATCTATTTCTCCTGTAATATTTGGTATTTCTCCAAAGCATCCTCCTAATTCTAAAAATCTAATAAAATTTTTTTGTTGTTCCATTTTCACTTTCCCTGATTTTATTATATAAAATTTATTTGCTATTTGTCCTTCTTTCATTATCACACTTTTATCAGGAAAAATTTCAGTTTGAATATTTTTTGCTATTTCTAAATATTTTGTTTCTTTTAAAGTTGAAAAAATTGGAATCTTTTTCAATCGATTAACTGTATCTATTAAATCTAATTTATTTATTGAATTATATTTCTTTTCATTTACTTTTATTATATCTTCCCATGATGCTTCTAATATTAAAGATTCATTTAATGTTATTATTTCTTCTTCTAAATTCTTTTTTGAATCTATTATATTTTCTCCATAAATATCACCTGTTTGAGCTAATATTTTATTATAATTTTTATATGTTGCTAATTTTCCTTCAATAATAATACAAAATTTTTTATTCTTCGAACAATCTTTACAAAAAACTATTTCTCCAGTTTCATAATATATTACTTTAAAAACACTAAATAAAATATCTTGTTCAGTAATCATAATTTCAGATAAATTTGATCTTGAAATAGAATAATTAAATATATTATATACAATTTCTTTTAAACAAGTTTGTCCTAAAATTTCTCTTATTGAATTATATTTTAATTCATAAACATTTAAAGGATTTTGATCAACAGAATAAGTATAATAAGAAGGTGAATTTATAAAAAAATTTATATGGCAAAATAATTCTCCTGATTTTAATTCATCAATTTTTTTAAATTTCCTAGTTTTCCTAACAACACCATTAACAATAATAAACATTTTATCACAATTTTCATTTTCACTAATAATAATAGAATTAGGTTTATATTCAAGTAAAAGCATTTTTTTACTTAAATTGATTAATTGGCTTTTTTCTAAATATTTAAATAAAAAAGTGTTTTTTAAAACAGAAACTCTTTCATTAGTAATTTTTAAATCCATATAAATTAAAGCACTTCTATAAAATTCTCCACTAACACATAATAATTTAGTATAACAATTAGAATAAGCTTTTTGACTTCTTAATAATCCTTCTTCGAAAGAATCTATACCAAAAAAATTTCCTCTTTTTAAATGAATTTGTTGAATTAATTCTTCATTATTATTTTTTTTGTTTTCATCATTATAATTTGAATCAAATATTTTTTCTTTAATAATAATTTCTCCCTCTTCAATAATATAAAAAACTCTTGCTTCATCTCCTTCATCAAATAAAGTATAATTTGCTTCTACTTCAAAGGAAAAAAAACCAATAATAAATTCATTGATTGTATCTTCATCAAAATCAATAACAATATTATTATCTATTAAAACTTCTCTTATAAAATCCATTTGTTTTTTTGTTAAATTTTCATTTACTTTATATCTTTTATCATGAGATGGAGAATCTAATGTTTCTATTTTGTCTTCTGTTGTTTTTTTCTCTGTATTTTTTCCTAATAAATTTACATTTGTTTTTTTTTTCTGTGTTTTCATTGATTGTCTTTTAAATTTCAATTTCTCCTTATTTTCTTCAAAAGGATTTTTTATTGTTATTGTTTTTTTTGTTGAATATGCTTTTCGAGATAACAATTTTGTTTGAAAAATTCCATTTAAAAAATTATTATTTTGATTTCTTGATGTTTGAAAATTTAAATTTTGAATTTTTCCCATCGCTTGATTAAATAAATAATTTTTAGATATTAATTGCCTTTTTTTATAATATAATTCCATTGATATTCCTTTTGGAGCTAATGTTAATTTTCTACTTTGTTTTCTTAAATCATTTTCATTTAATTTATTATTATTTATTTTTGAATTTATTTGTCTTATTTCTGAATCTAAAAATATTATTTTTTTTGGCTTTACTGTTTGATTTGAAATATAATCTTTATTCTTTCTTTTTTTTATTGAATTTTGAATTGTTGATTTATTACTTATTTTCACTGAATTCAAATTTATTTTTTTTTCTGATTTTTCATTATCTAATCTTACTGATTCTATTTGTTTTTCTGTTCTTATACAACAAATTTGTGGATTAATCACATTTCCCATTATTTATTTTTAATAATTTATTTTTAATTTCTTTTAGAATATTTTTTGATTTTGAAAATCTTTTTTTTATGATATTTATTTTGGTTTTAATATTAAAAATTTATATATTTCTATATTTTGTTTTATATAGTTGTTTTCCTTTAAAAAATTAAATTATTATCTTAAAGATTTAATATTCGATTTTATTATATATTTTTATAAACCAATTTTTAATTTTAATTTTTCTCAGTATAAAATAATAATAATTATTATGTTAGATATGAATGCAAACAACAATTATTGAATTAATTCATTTTTATTTATTTATAATTATTATGAAATAAGCTTCTTTTTTTTCCTTTAATAAAAAAATATTAATTTAAATAACAATGTCTGATTTGCAATTAAGACAAAGATTATATAGTACTGATTTAATTTATGAAAAAAATTATTTAACAATTCCAATTAATAAAGAAAGAGAAAGTAGAAGTACATCTGATGAATTAGAACATAAAAATAAAGTTATCACTCAATCTTCTTTAATCCATTTTAATAAAGTTATGAAAATAAAAAATATTTTAAATTCTGCTTCAAATTATTGGTTTAAAGGATGCAAAAAATAAATAATTAATTGAATTTAAAGAGTATGATTCACTTTATAAATATTAATTATGATTTAAAATAAATCAAAAAATATTATCATATTTATTATCAGAAAAATCTTTTATGATTTAATTAAAAAGAAAATAAATTTAATTTAATAATTTTGAATTAATCTTCCTTTTAAATCACTCATTTCAATTTGTTCATTATAATTATTTTTATTTTCTTCTTCCTTTTTTTGATAATAAATATAACCTGCAATTCCACCATAAAGCTAATAAGAAATATTAATATAAATATAATTTACAATAGCAGTTATTAATGATTGAAAACCTCTTATTGCTCTTGTTCCTTCTTTTAATTTTAACACTTCCATTCCTACAAAACAACATAATGTTATAAAAATAAAAAATATTGTTCCTGCTATGGAAAGATACATACAATATAATTTTCCTAATCCAATTGCCATTTATCAAATTATTTATTTTAATATTTAATTTATTTTTCTTTGTTTAAATATTTAAAAAAAAATATTATTATTATTTTTTTCCCCTTTTTTTATTTTTTTTCTTTTAATCTATAATATTTTAATGTTTTAATTTCTTTTAATTCATTTTCTATTCTTTCTTTATATTCATTAGGAATAGATTTAATAAATATAATAATAATCATTAATTTTTTTAATTTTTTAATATTTTCAATTAATTTATCAGTTAATTCCTCATCTAAAAAATTAACATTAAAAGTTAAAACTTCAACATTTTCTAAACAATTAAATTTAATTATAAACTCTTGATTCATTTGTAAATATTGACTAGACTTTTCATCATTACTTAAATAAAATCCTTTAATTTTATTTAAATAAGTTAAATTATCTAATAAACTTCTAAACATACTTTCAGTATAAGGTTCAAAATCAAACTGTTCTAACATATTACATTTTACAATTTCTTTGAGAAATTCTTCTGAGTTACTTGATATACCAAAACTAAAAGAAAATAAATTATTAAATTTTAATTTTTTATCTTTATCAATTTTAGAATTTATACAATACATATCTAAAATTTCTAAATTAGGTAAATTTTCTGATAAAACACTCATATTTATTAAACCATCATTATTTAAAGATAATTTTTTGAGGGATTTACTTTTTAAATTTAAAAAAAATATATTTTCATTTGTTTTATTTTTAGAAAAAAGATTAGAAGATAAAGATTGTAAATATTTTAAATTATTTAAAGCAAAAGCTAATTTTTCTGTGAAATCAATTTCCGAATAATTTTTTAAATAAGAAAATTTAATTAAATTTGGAGTTTGTTTGAATAAATTACATAAATTTTCTTCTGTACAATTAACTTTTTCTAAATATAATTCTTGTAATTTATAATGAATATCATTGAATTCAAAAATAAAAGGTAAAGGATTCATTCCATAAATTCTTTGAATAATTCCTAATTTTTCTAAATTTTGAAAATTAAATATATATTTTTTATTTTCATAAAAAATAAAATCATATAATATTAAATCTTTTAAATTTTTATTTTGTTTTTCTATAAAATAATCTACTACATTTATATTATTTGAACTTATATCTACTAATATATTTTTATTATTTAAATTCATTAAATCTTTATTTAATTGTTCTAATTTTTCAATCGGAAAATTTTCTTCTATTCTAATTTTAATTAGATTATAATTTTTAATTTGATAAAATTTTTCATTTGAATATTTTATTTTAATATCAAATAAAATATTATCGCTTATTTTAATTATTTCATTATAATATTTTAACATATTTTCTTTTTCTAAATTAATATCATTTTTAATTATAATCTTTTTTATCTTTGATTTATTTTCTATTTTTTTTTCAATAAATTCTTTTAATTCATCCATTGATTCTTTTTCTTCAAAATCAGGTACATTTTTTCTAAAATAAATTTCATCAACTCGTTGATTTATAATAGGAATTATTTTTAACGGATGATAAATATTAATAATAATTTTGCCAGAAAAATGAAAATCATTAAAATAATCTAAGCATTCCTTCCCAATTTTTCTAGATAAAGATATTTGAACTTTTGGTAAATCTCTTAAAATTCTAAAAAAAAATAATTTTAATTCTTCTTTATCAAAAGAAGGAAATTTCTTGTAAAATATATCAAAATAATTTGGATGATTTTTTGAGTCTTTTATTAATAAAGTATTTACCATATTATAAAATTTATAATGTTCAACCGATAAATTAAATATATTTTGATAATATTTTGATTTATTAAATAACTTTAACCATAACTTTGTTGGTAATAAATCACATATTAAATATTTTATATAAGGTGATTTAAGTGTATTAAACATTTTTTTAATTATTATTTAAAAATTAAATAATTATTAATTTTTTAATTATAAAGTTTTTTTAAATAATATCAAAATGAAATATAAATTATTCTTTCAACTTTTTTTTCTAATAAAATGTTTAGAAGAATTAGATTTTATGAAAATAACAAATCCTGAAAAAATTTATTATAAAATAGATAATGAAGAAAAAGAAATTTATTTATTATATATTAATCCATCAAAAGGAGGAGAAATATCATTAGAATTTCAAAATCCAAATTATTTCACTACTGAAATTTATATTTATTCTTCTTTTTCAAAAATAAAAAGAAATGATAATATTTATATAAACGAAGATAAAAAATTTTCTCTAAAAGAAGGAAATTTTTTTATAGTTAATTCTGAATTATCAAATAACGACAAATTATATATTATTATAAAAGATATTAAAGGATATTTTTCTTCAAATATATTATCAATAATAAATGAAATGGAAAATTTAGAAATCAAACTTAATCAACCTTATATAATAAAAAAATTTCTTTCTAAAAAAGAACTAAATAGTACATTCAAAGGAGAAAAAAATATGAAATATTCTTTTTCTTTTTCTTCAAAACAAAAATTCCAAATTAGAATTTTTGATAACGGAAATAAAGAATTATTATATAAAAGTTCTATAACAGAAAAAAGAGATTTAGATAAATCTTCATCGAATGGAATTTATGATATAAATTTAAAAAATGAAATAGATGATAATCCAATTTCTTTAATTATATATGAAAATCCAAATTTTATTAATTTAAAAAGTTTTATTCCAGAAACTTTATATTATAATAGAAAAATAAACTTTTATTTTTATACAAAATTAAATAATTTAAATATAGATGATGAAAATTCAATTATTGTAAATATTGATTATAATTTAATTGTTGAAAAAGGGAAAATAAATTTTTATAGTAAATTCACAAATGATACAAATGATACTTTAAATATGAAAAAATATCCATTTTCATCATCAGATAAGTCAATATTAACAAGAAAAAAAGAAGATGATGACACAATATATGAAATATATTTTAAAAAAATAGATAATAATAATTTATATTTATTACTAACTATTGAAATTGAAAATACAAATACTTTATTATCAGAAAAAATTTCAATAGAATTATCAAAATATACAAATCTAAATAAGGAATTATCAGAATATACATTTAAACAAATTTTTATAAGAAGAATACCTCAATATTATAAGTTTAAAAAGCCAAAAAATAAAAATAAAAAATATATAATTCAAAGTACATCATCAGAAACTTTTTCTTTAATTTATGGAGATTTAATAATAAAAGATTCAAATGGAAATTATAAATATAATGATGATATTTCAACAGGACAAATAATAAAAGTAGATAATAATAAAACATATGATATTTTAATTTTAAATTTAAGAGGTTATGCTTATACAGATATATATATTATGGAAAT
The DNA here is from genome assembly GCA_023807065.1 of Isotricha intestinalis. Lineage (NCBI taxonomy): Eukaryota > Ciliophora > Litostomatea > Vestibuliferida > Isotrichidae > Isotricha > Isotricha intestinalis. The sequence continues at coordinate 17,930 of JAJJLU010003740.1, forward strand.
TAAAAAAAATTATATTTATACTTTTGAAGAAAGACCTTTAAAAATATTTGAATATGATATTGGAGGTTTAGAGAATAAATATTTAATTAATTATTATAATGAATTTAATTATTTTGTTAAAAATTTAGCAGTTTTAAATTTTGAAATTTTATCTGGTGATTGTAATGTATATTTTAGAAATGAATTAAATGGAAGAATTAATGAATATTTACCAAATGAAAATGATAAAATTGAAAGTCAAGATTTTATTTCTTTAAAAACAAATATTGATTTATTTATGATTAAATGTAATTTACCTGGTAAAATTAAATTGAATTTTATTAGTGATGAAAATACTAAATTTCAACTTGAAGATCATTTTATTAAGTTTTTTTCTATTAAAGGAAAAATAGAAAATAATATTTATTTACCTAATTTTTCAAATAAGAAAATTTTCTTTTCAATTGAAAGTAAATTAAAACAAATTATTACTTTTAATTTTAATGATAAAAGTTATAAATTAGATATAAATAATAATTTCATTATTAATGAAGAAATTAATATTGATAATTCTATTACAAATGTAATTAAATTAATATGTGATAATGATACAATTATTTCTGTTTTTATTTCTTCAGAAAATGATTTTCAAGTGTTAAAAAGAGAAGATGAAAAAAAAGAAATTAAACTTGAGAAAAATTTTATTTTAATTAAATTAGAAAATAATCATAATTATAAAAATTTAAATATTAAATTTGAAAATATAAATTCAGAAATTTTTTACTCATTATATGATTTAAAATTTGATAATATAAATTATATTCCTTATCCAAAAGGAACTTCAAATTATAAAATTTTATCTTCATCCAATTTAATAATTAATAATCCATATCAATTTTATTCAAAAGGGAAATTATATTATTATTTAATTATTCAAAGTGAAAATTTAAAAGATTCAAAAATTATTTTTTCATACGAAGAAAAAAAAGATATTAAAAATAATAGTGTTTTATTAAATAATAATGAAACTAAATTTGAAATTTCACATGATGAAAATCTTGAAGATAATTTATTCGTTTTTATTTATACTTATTTAACAAATAATAATGTTGTTGATTTCAATTTATTAGATAAAGATAATATTATTGATTCTCAAAGATTAAATAATGGATATTCTATTAAAAAATATAAAAATTTATATTATGATATGAGTATTTCAGGAAATTTTTATAAAAAAATTGATTTTAATTGTATAATCGTAAATTCAATTTATTCAAAAGAAAATATTGATTTAGAAGAATTTAAGAAATATCCGAATAGAACAATAAATTATAAAAAAAATAAAAACTCAAATGAAATTAATGTCACATGGGATAAAATAGAAAATTCTATTTATTATGTTTATCAAATTCCAAAAAATATAAATAAGGAAAATATTAATAATGATTGTTATTTATTTAATTTAAAAAGTAAAAAAATAATAAGTAATACAATTATATTGAAAGAAGAAAAGGATTTTTACTTTAATATAGTAGCTCAAATAGAAAAATATAATTTTAGACTAGTTTATAATGGTATTAAAATTTCTATTGAAACAGATGGGAACAATAGAATTTTTATAAAAATTATTGTTGTTATAATATTTTTAATTCTATTATTAATCATAATTTATAAACTAAAAAAAAGAAACAAACTTTTTGATGATTTAAAAATAAGTGGTAATCTTATAGACGAAGAAACAGAAGAATATGAAAAGATATAAAAGATGTTTAAAAAAATTAAATTAAATATATATGTATTTGACTTAAAAAACAAATAAATATAATTAATTATATATTTTTTTTTTTGATTTTTAAATTATATTTATTTTGAATATATATATTAATATATATAAAAACTGACTAATAAGATTTTTACTAAAAGATAATAATAAACTTTTCAATAAAAATATAAATTTAAATGAGTTCTTCATGTATAATATCCATTTGATAAGTAACAGAAGGATTATTTTGTTCACTTCTAACAGAAACAATTACAATATTTTCATCTTCATAAGTGAGAGATTTTTTATTATTAATACTTTTTATTTCATTATCATCTTGATCATTTAAATTTATTTGTTCCAAAGCTTTATCCATTCTAATTAACATATTTTTATAACTATTCAAAATTTTAATAGGTTTTTTATTTTTCAAAATAATACCAAGAGGAGACGACATTCTTCTTCTATTAATTCATAAATAATACTTTTAAAAAAAAAATCAAAAAAAAAATTATTCAAATAAAATTTAAATAATTATTTAAAATTTTGATTAGTAGTATTATTATCAGTAACAGCACCTTGATGAGCTAATTTATTTTTATTTCTATATTTTTTCTTTTGCATTCTTGGAACCCATCTTTCAGGGTCAGGCATTGGTCCTGGATTTAAAGGATTGAAATTTTTAGGAAGTCTTTTTTTTCTATGTCGCTTTTTTTTAACTTTATTAACTTTATCATTCTTCTTATTTCTATTAAATAAATTTTCCAAAAGAGAACTGATATGTTCATTTGATAAATCAACTTCAATTTCATCTATTTCTCTTCTTATTAATTCACTTTGATCTAAATTTATATGTGATAATGATTGAATTAATAATGATTTTATTTCTTTATCATTGTTATCTAATTTATCTAAATAATATTGATAAAATTTTACACTCTTTTCATAATCTTTTGATTGATATAATGCATTTGCTATTTTAATTATTATATTTTTTAAATTTTGCTTATTTTTTATTTTCTCATTTAATTCTTCTATATTTTCAAATTCTCTTATAAATTCTTTCAAATATTCAAATTGCTTTTTTATTGTGTAAAAACCAATAAAAAAAGAAATGAAATTTGAATTAAAACAAAATTGTTTAAATTCTTTTATAAAATTCATTAATTTATTATGAAAAGATTCTATTGATTTATTATTTAATGAAGATAACATAAGTTGAATTCCCATTAATTGAGGTTCAGGATGTTTCATTAAAATATTATCAGAAAATATTTTTTCAATTGCTTTTTCTTTTTCTTTCTCAGTTTTATAATATAAATATGATTTATAAATATAATAATCAGGATCTAATTGATCATCATTTTTTAATATTGAATTTATTATTTCTTCTGCTTCTTGAAGTCTATTTCCTCTTATTAAAAAATTTATTTTATTCTTATTTAATATTTCCTTTTCTAAAAGAAGAAGATTATTCTCATTTTTTATAAAAGAATCTAATTTTTTTATTGTATCAGTATTTGAATCTTTATCTTTTCTGAAATTTAATAAATTATTATAAAATATAGGAATCATTTGTTGTAATTCTGAATTTTTATTATTTGCTTTTTTAAAAAAATTTTCATATTCATTATTAATATTTGTATATTTATTTATTTCAAAACCATCTAAAGTATTTTGAACAATATAACAATTTAATATTATATTTTTTAATTGATTAAATTCATCATCTAAGTTTGGATATTCACTTTTAATTCTTTTTAATATTTCAAAACAATTTTCATAACTTCCACTTTTTAAATAAATAACTGCAAAATTATAATAACTTTCCCAAGAAGAAATATATTTTTGTAAAGATTTTAAAAAAACTTCATCGTTATTTTTACTTAAAGAATAAGAAGCTAAAAAATTAGAAAATAAATCATTTTCATTTTCAAGTTCTTCTTTTTTTATTTTTTCTTCAATTAAACTTTTATATATATCATAACATTTTTTATATTCTCCTATTTTATAATAATTTTGAGCAAATAATATTTTAATTATTTGAGAATTTGATTTATCTTTATTTAAAATTTCAATTGATTTTTGATATTGTTTTGTATCATATAAAGCATAAGCATATTCTAATATATTTAAATCATCTAAATTCTTTTCTTCAATAAAGGAAATTAACTCATCTGATTTACCTAAATTGATTAATGAAATATATTTAGATTTTAATGCTTCTTTTTCTTCAGGATATAATGATAATATTTTATTTGATAGATTTAAACATTGACTATGATCACCTTTTTTAATTGTTTCATCTAATTCTGTATAAGTTTTTTGTAAATCTACTTTTTCAGACATTAGATTTTTAAATATATTATTTTTTTAATATTTAAATTTATTTATTTTTATTAAATTTAAAAGAATATAAATTTTTCAATTAAATAAATAATTAAATAAGAATAATTTTAATGTATTTAGCATGGAAAAAGAAATCAAAACTTCATTTCGATACTCCAATATTACAAAGTGTAAAATAAAATATAATTAAAACAACTAAATAAAATAATAAAATTAGAAACAAAATTTAAGAAGTTTATCATTATCATCAAAGACAAATCAAAGAAAAGAATCACAAAAAAATTTAAAGTCTCCAATTTCAGTATCAAATAGAAGTAAAAATAAAACAAATCAAATATCAAATAAAAAAATATTTGAACCAATATCTCAAAATTTTAAAAAAATACCAAATAAACTCAATATAAAAAAAAATAATGATTTTAATCAAATAATTTTTAGTCAAACTCCAAAAAATGGAATTTATAACCAAAGAAAAAAAAATAATATAACAAATAATGGAATAAATTCTTTAAAAACTAGTTCTGCAAAATTGTTAATTAATACTTGTGAAAATAGTAATATTAATATTTCCCATAATAATGATAATACTTCTCCTAAATTAAATATTAATAATTATAAAGAAAATAATAAAAAAGGAATTTCTTTAAAAAAAAGAAATTTTTCTATGGATAAAAATAGAAGAATTAAGACTAATGAAAAATTTTCTAAAAAAATTCGTAAAGAAATCAAAAAAGAAATTTCAAATAATAGTTTTTTAACAAAAAAAAATTTAAAAAAAATTATTTTTATTCAAAGATGGTGGAGATCTTTAAGTTGTATAATTTTAATTCAAACTTTTTTTAGAGGATTTATTTATAGAAAATATAATTTAGATGATATTATCAGACAATTAAAGAAAAAAGAAGATATGAATAAAAAAAAAATTTATGAATTAATTAATTACATTAATGAAGGAAAAAGAATTTTAAATAATCCTTTTACTGAAATTGGAAAATATAATACTCCAAAAATTTTAAATATTCCAAAACCAAATAAAAAAAAAAATAATAGTTCTTCAAATTCAAAATATTATTCAAATTTAATAAATAATAAAATAAATAATTAATAAATAATTAATTAATAATTAAAAATAAATAATTTTTGAAATCCAAACAATATTATAAATTATAACTATCTTATTATTCAAAAAGAATAGTTTTGTTTATTGTTTGAATATTCTTTTTACTAAAAAAAAATCATTATAATATAAAATTAAATAAATTAATATAATATAATACATTTATAAAGGGATTATTGTTTAATTATAATAATCATATGACGTCAAAAAAGAATAATTTAAAAAAATTTGAAAGAATACAATTTGTAGAAGAAAAAAAAGAAATTCCTTCAAAAAAAGAAAAAAGTTTATTAAATGGAAATTATTTAACCTCTACTAATAATTTATTTGTTAATGATGATAAAAACATTTTAATTAACACTAAAAAATCTTATAAAAAAATTAATATAATTTTCCTTATACTACACTTATTTTGTTTTATAATATATATAATATCATTAAAAAGATGTAAAGGAGGACAAGAAAATTATTGTGTTTCAAGATTTATTAAAACTTTTATTTTTTTAGGTATTTTAGATGTTATTAATTCTTTAATTGTTTCTATTTATCTTGTTTTATTAATAAGAAAAAAAATATCTTTTTTTCATTTATTTTATCTTTTCCCTTTTTATCTTATTGTTTATATCTATGATCATGGAGATGACTTTAATAAACATGGTGAATTCACTTTTCAAATTTTTTTTATCTTTTTAATTTTATTCTTTGTAATAATCAATTTCTTTATTTTATTAGTTCAATTAATAAAGAAGAAAAAGTTTTTTATATTATTTATTTTATTTTTTATTCTTTCTTTTCCAATTCAATATTATATTTATGTTTCAACATTTTCTTCTTGTGATAATTGGGATGAAGGATTAAATTCAGAAAAAATATATAATTATCCTAATTCAAAATGTAAATTTAAAAATCCTCCTAATTGCAAAATGAAATATTATTATGGTAAATTAGACTTATCATCAATTATTGGAGTTTCAAATTATAATAAGAAATCGAAAGCAGTAAAATATTTAAATAAAACTTTAAAAAAATCAAATTATTTAGGATATCCATATACAAATAAAATTCCTGTAAAAAATGTATTTGATAATTTTTTTTTTCATAATTTTGTTCCTGAAAATATGATAGATATGGAAAATTTTCAAGAAACAGAAGAAAATAAAAAACCTGAAGTGACAGTGAAATTCAATTTTTGGGGAGAAGGAAAAGTGGAAATAAATTTACAAAAAAATGAGACATTAGCAAAAGAAAGAAAAAAGAAAGAAAATAAGGATTCATTATACAAGAATATTTTATTAATATATATAGATGCAATATCTAGAAGTCATTTTTTATTGTCATTAAAAAATTTATCAAAATTCATAGAAAAATTTATGCTAAAAAATGAAAATAAAAAGGAAAATTTTTCTTCATTTCAATTTTTTAAATATCATTCTTTAGGTTCATTTACTCATGTGAATGTACAACCAATGTTTTATGGAAATTCGATATTATCAATGAAAGGAGTTGATTTTGGAAAATATGGGAAAGAAAATGGATATATATTAGGACAAAGTAATAATCATTGTGCTCATACATTATTTAATGATGAACATCAAATGGGAACAAAAAATGTAGAAACTATTTTTTATGACCATGAATTTTTTTCTTTATATTGTGATCCTAATTATTATGATAAAAAATTTTCTAGTTCCTTTAATCGTGGTCCTTCTTCTTTTACAAGAAGAATTTTATATGGTAAAGATTCTTTCCAATATGAATTTGAATATTTAACACAATTCTGGGAAAATTATTTAGATAATAGAAAATTATTTAGAATTTCTTTTATGGATGCCCATGAAGATACTGGTGAAGTTATTAAATATTTAGATAAACCTTTAACTAATTTTCTAAATGATTTCTATATTAAAGGATATTTAAATGATACTTTCATTATGTTTGTAAGTGATCACGGATTGCATTTTCCTAGAATTTATGGACTTTTAGCTTTTGAAAATTTTAATTATGAAAAAACTCTTCCTTCTCTTTTTATTATTTCAGGAAAAAAAATTTCAGATGATAATTTCATTTTAAGTAATCAAAATAAATTCATCACTGCTTATGATATTCATGCTACTTTAATTCATGTTATTTTTGGAAATGATTTTCAAAAATTTAATGTTCATCATGAAAAAGGAAATAGTTTGTTTCAGTTTATTAATGAGGAAAAAAGGGATTGTAGTTTATATCCTGAATTACCGAAAAACCAGTGTAGATGTTTTTAATCATTTTTTTATTTATATTATTTAAAATTTATATTTTTAAATTATATTTATTTTCCATAATTTTAAATATATAAATAATTTTAAATATATATAATTTTTATATTATATTATTTCTTTTTTAATCAAAAAATTATAACTTAAAAAATTATAAAAAAATATAAAAATTAAACACATATATTTTTTGATATATTTTAAAATAAATAATATAAGAAGATAAATGATATATAATGATAAGAATAGAGCAATGGGAATATTATCCTCAAAGAAGCCTCCAAAAGTAAATTTATTATTTACACCTCAACAAATAAATCCAAAACCAATGTTATCTCATCAAAGTATAAATATAACAGAAATAAAAGAAGAAGAAGAAATAAAAAAAGAAAAAAATAAAGAAACTGAAAAAATAGATGATGAATCTTTAGAAAAAATAAAGCGTTTTAAAAAGAATAAAGAAATGAATTTATCTGGGAAATTACCTCAATATGAAATTGTAAATGTTAATTCAAATAACAATAGATTATCAATAAAAAGAATGGATTCAATGTCTCGAAGTCCAGAAAGAAAATATAAAAATACATTAGCATTATTTGAAGAAAATTTTGATTTTTTAGTAGAAAGAATTCAAAATTCATCAAATAAAAAAGAAGAAAAATTAGAGAAAATAAAAAGTAGAAAACATCATTCATTAATATTAAAAATAAAAACAAATGAATTATTATTATCAAAGCAATTAACAAAAGTAGTAGAAGCATTAGAAGATGAAGCAAAAGCATTAACAAATACAATAGAAATATCAAATTTTTATGATTATACGAATTATTGTTTTGAACAAATACATAAAATATTAAAAGAGAATGATATAAATAAAATACAACATCCGAAAAAAGTGAAAATAATTAATCCATTAAATCATAGTAAATTAGCAGTATTTGATTTAGATGAAACATTAATTCATGCAGTGACAGATTTAAAAAAGAAAAATTATCAAAATAATATTATAACAATAAAAACACCAAGTGGAAAAATGGCAAAAATTGCAATAAATATAAGACCAAAATGGGAAGAAGTAATAAAAAAAGTTTCTAAATATTATACTATTGTTATTTACACTGCTTCACATTCTTCTTATGCAAATGCAGTTTTAGATTTTTTAGATCCTGAAAATAAATATTTTTATAATAGATTATATAGAAATAATTGTATTTGTGTTAAATTAAATGGAAGAGATGTTTATATTAAAGATTTATATATTTTTGAAGGATTTGATTTAAAAAATATTTTAATTATTGATAATTCTGTTTTAAGCTTTGCTTTTGGTTTAGATAATGGAATACCTATTTTACCTTATTATAATAGTGAAAAAGATGTTGAATTAAGCTTTTGTGGTTTTTATCTTGTTAATATTGCTAATTGTGATAATTTAATGGATGTTAATAAAAAATATATGAAATTAGATTATTATTTTAAAAAAAAAATTGAAAAAGACAATAGTGAAAATAAAAATAATGTAGGATTGAAAAAAATAAAAAATAAAAGAATTAAAAGAAATTCTTATGAAAATGCTTCTGAGTTAATTAATGACAAAAAAAAAGATGAGTTTGAAAAAATTAAAAAAAGTAAAAATAAAAAAATTTCTTTTGGAGTAGATAATTTTATCTCAATTTCAAAAAATGAAGAGCTTAAAAGAGCTAAAACAACATTTATAAATATTGATGATAGTAATGAAGAAAAAGAGGATGATAAAAATAATGTAATTAATGAAAAAGAAAAAATTATTTTTGGAGAAAATAATAATAATATTGTAGTAGTTGAATTAAAAAATAATTTTGAAAAATTAAGAAATGAATTTAATCTTGAACATAATAATGTTATAGATAAAAAAAAGAAAATTTCTCATAATGATAATTGAAATTATAAATTTTAATAAAGAAAAAAAATATATTTTTTTTTCCTTGTTCTTTAGTATTTTTTTATAAATTATTTAAATAAGAGTCATTATAAATAAAATAAAAAAATAAAAAATTTTAAATGTTTAAATAATTTTTAAAAATATAATTTAAATTAATTGTTATTTTTTTTTAATATATCATCTAAAATAGGAAGTTGATTATTATTATTATTAGCATCATTGATTGGATTATTTAATAAATTCTCATCAATTTTATTTTTAGATTCTTCTGAATTTTGACTTTTATTTTTTAGATCATTATTATATAGTAAATAATAATAAATTGCAATTTCACAAAAAACAAATAAAAGATTAATTTCAACAGTGAAAATATTCCAAGTTCCAGATTTATCATTTCTCATAATATAACCAATTAAAAAAGCGATTAAAACAATAATATGAAGTTCATATTTAGGAATCAAAGAAGGATCTTTATTACTATAAATATTATTTATTTCATTAAAAGGACTTAAAATAATTACAGAATACCCAAAAAAAAAAAGAATTCCATTAAAAAATGGAATTTTATTTATTAAAATTAAAAATAATATTATAAAAACATAACAAATAATTCCAGATATTAAATATACAATTTTCATTTTAGTTTCTATTTTTAGATAATAATATCCATAAATAATTAAAAAAATTAATGAGATTATTATTCCATAAAAAGAAAATAATAATAAAGGCCTAATCTTTCCTATACTACTTGCATAAGAAAAAACTAATGATGAACCAATTAATTTTATTAAAACAAGTTTTAAAGGGAATAATCCAATTTCTTTTTTTCCATTTATCATTTCATGAGTAAATATATATGGAGTAGAAAAATATACCATTGTTGATATTTGTGACATTAAATTTATGAAATGGTCCGAGTTTAACATTTTTTATATTTTTTTATTTTACATTTTTTTTAATTAATGTTATATTATTCTTTAAATGAAATAAAATTGATTTAATATAAAATTAAATTTATTTAAAGTGTATTCTTTGTTTCCTATTAAAATATATTTCCATATATGTTTCTTTTTTAAAAAAAAATTTTTTTTTGATGATTCTAAATAATTATTAATTAATATTCATAATAATAGAAAATTTAAATAATGGGAAATAATAATTGTCAATTTAATTGCAAAAAAACAGAAACAATAAAAGAAGAAGTGAATTATACAATAAATGAAACAGAAGAAAAGAAAAAAAATACAATGTATACTATTTTAAAAGGAAAATATTTTAAATCAGGAAAAATAATATGTGATTTTATAAATTTTCAATATCGAAGAATTTATTGTAAAATGCAATATAATAAAATGCTGTTTAATATAGAAAATTTATTTATTCCTGAAAATAATCAAATTCCAAGAATTAAAGAAGATTATGAACAAATTTTAAATCAAAAAATAGAAAATTTTTTTGAAAATAAAAACGATATTTTAAAGGATATTTTTGATAAAACAGAATTTTTTATGGATATAAATGAATTTGATAATTTAAAAAATATGATTAAACAATATTATGCTAATGATATATATAATAATAAAATAAATTTTTATAATGAATTTTATGAATATGTTAAAGAAAAAAATAATTTACAAATTTTTATAGAAGAAAAAAGGAATAAAGAAAATGAAATAAATGTAAAATTTAAAACTTCAATAAAAAAATTAATGAAAATTCAAAAATTAATAAGTATAAAAGGTAAAGTAGGAACTTTGTCAGATACACAAATTAATTTTATTCAAAATGATATTGAAAATCTTTTTAAAATTTGTTTATCAACTTCTAATGAAGATTTACCTAAAAAATTAGATGATAATAATCTTTCAAAAAAATCTTATTTATTATTATTACTTTCTGATGAATTTAAATTAAATACTAAAATTTTTATTTCTGGAAAATTAAGGATTTTTATTAAGTTGTTTTATTATATTTATATTATGAAAAAATATAATTTTATTTCTTCTACAAATAATCATTTTTATAAAATTGTCAAAGATGAATATCATGATTTTTTATATAATGAAAAATATCATTTTGATGTTTCAAATAAAGCTCTTTATAAAAATCTTCCTAACAAAAAAAAATTAAAAGTTTTATATGAAGTATTTAATCCAATAAAAAAAAATTCAATTTCTAAATTATCAGATCAAAGTTTAATATTAAATTTTAATAAAAATTACTCAAATGCTCAATTAGAATCAAATCTTACATTTTCACCAAATAAAAAATTAAATTCTGAAAGAAATGAAAAACTGAATTTAAATGTATATAAATTTTATAAATCAACAAAAAATAACAATTCAAATTCTCATAAAACAAATAAAGAAGAATCAATTGTTTCATCAAAACTTTTACCAACAATTTCATTACATGAAGAAGATGAAAATATACTGTTTAATAATCAAAATAAAACAAATAACAATAAAATAATAATAAATAATAATATAAATACTTTAAATAAAATAAAAAGAAATAATGAAAATGAAAAACAAAAATCTTCAATAATATATAAAGAGAAAAAAAATAATAAACTTATAAGAGGAAAAACCAAATTTTTTCCTTCAATAAATTCAATAAATAGTAATTTTGACATTAAAAAAAAATTTAATAGAAGAAGTTCAAGAGGAAAAACACAAAAAGATTTAGAAGATAATAAAAAAAATTTATTTAAAAAATTAGTAAGTGAAGGAAGCATAGAATTATATAATGGAGAATATGATAAAACATTAAAGTTATATGCTGGATATGGAACATTAATTAAACCAAACCATTTATCTTTATATAATGGGACTTTTCGTTATGGAAAAAAAGAAGGTATTGGAATTTATTATAGACAATTTTCTGAAGATCATTTTAAATATTTTATGGGAGAATTTACTAAAAATAAATTTGATGGTTTTGGTTTATTAATTGAATTTAATTCTAAATATTTAAAAATTGAAAAAGGAATTTTCCATGATTCACATTTTATTTCTGGTTTATTATTTATATTTAATGAAAAAAGTATTGATGGTTATTTAGAAATAATAAAATATGAAGGTGATTTAGAACCTAATTTATCTAATATAATAATATATAAAAATTTTGGTCATTTACTTAAATTAGATTATTTCTTTAATAAAAATAAAAAAATATATGAATTAGAAAATGAATATGATTACACAGGTCATTTTTATTCTGGAAAAGAAGAAGGAAAAGGAGTTTTAAGATGTAAAATTATAAAAGAAAATTATTCATATGAATATAAAGGAAATTTTAGTAATGGAGAAATAAATGGTTATGGAATAATAGAATATTCAGATAATTTCTTTATAAAAAAATATGAGGGTTTATTTTTAAATGGAAAATCATTTTATAAATATGGAATAGTATATTTTAAAAGTGGAGATGTTTATGAAGGATTTTTTGATGAAAAAAATTTAAAAAGTTTTTGTGGATTATATTGGCATAATAATCATAATGATACTTATGATTATCATTTAGGTAATGATAATTATTTTGGTGGATTTTTAGAAGATAAAAAAAGTGGTTTTGGAAGATACGTTTCTTATAATGATAATTTAACTATACTTTTAGTTGGAAATTATCTAAGTGGAAATAAACATGGATTGTTTTGCTTAATTTTTAATGAAGAAGATGATTCAATTAAAATTGAAAAAAAAAAAACAAATGTTCATGATATTACTCAAACTATCCAACATATTTTTTCTGGAATTCCTATTTATAATATTTATGAATTTGTTGTTCAAAGAAAAAAATATTTTATTTTTGAAAAAGGAGATTTAATGGAAACAAGTGATAAACTAATTAAACCTTATAAATTATAATTTTCCAAAAAATATTTGTTTGTTATTATTTATATAGTTATGAATACTTATTTTTTTAAATAATTATTATTCATGAAATTTATGAAAAGATATATCTTATTTGGAAGTAATAATCACCAATGAATAAGTAAAATGTTATATTAGATTAATTATAAAAAAACAAAATTAAAAATTTAAAATTTAATATATAATCTAATATAATATATAAAAGAATAATTTAAAATAAAAAAATGAAAACAAGTTATACTTTCAATACAACATCAAATTTTAATTACACTCCAAATACTCAAATTTCAACTTCTAAAATTAAAGGAATGAATGAGAACAGAAAAGACTATGATAAAAAAGTAGATTTTGAAAATTCAAATTTATATTTTTATCGTAATATAGGATTAAATTTGAAACCAGAAAATGAATTTGAAGATAGATATAAAAATAAATCAAATGAAAATAATAGTTTATTAAAAAGAATAAAAGAATTAGAAGTTGAATTACAAAATGCAAATACTAAATATGAAGAAATAAAAGATAATTTAGAAAAAGAAATTGAAAATGAAAAAGAATTAAAAAAAGCAAATGAAACTGAATCAGAAAGTAAAATAAAAATTTCTATTAAAAATGAATATGAGCATCAATTGAATGCTAAAAATTTAGATGATAAATATAAACAATTAAAAGTAAATAATAATAATTTAGAAAAAGAAATAAGAAATTTAAAAGAAGAAAATCTAAGATTAAAAAATAATTATGATAATTTAAAAATTGCATTAAACAATACAAAAAATCAAAATGAAAATATTTTATATTCTCAATTAGAAGAATTAAAAAAAGAAAATGATTTAATAATAAAAAGAAATAACGAAGATTTAAAAAAAATATTAGAAGAAAAAGATAAACAAATAAGAACATATGAAAAAAGTTTTGAAGAAATGAAAAATAAAAAAGAAGATTATGAATTAAACAATATATTATTACAAAGACAATTTAATGAATTAAAGAAATCAAAAATGAATGAATTAATAGAAAGAGAAAATAAAATGAAAGAAAAATCAATAAAAGAAAAAGACAAAATAATAGAAGAATATACAAAAAAATTTTCTGATTTTGATAATGAAAAAAAAAAATATTATGAAAAATATAGTAAAATGAGTGAAGAATTTCAAAAATTAACAAAAGAAATTTCTGATGAAAGATTAAAATTAGAAGAAGAAGATGATAAATTAAGAAGAGAAAATATTCAATTACAAAAAGATAATGAAAATATGCAAAAATTAATTAGTAAACATAATGTTGAATTAAATAAAAAAAATGAAATTATTAATATTTTAAAAAGTAATTTAGATGATATTAATTTAAAAATGAAAAGTCATTTTGATAATTCTAATAATTCTATTAATCAATTAAGTATTCTCTTTAATAAAGATAAAATTGAATGGCAAAAAGAAAGACAAGATTTATTAAATCAAATTGATTCTTTAAATTTATTGTTAAATGATTTAAAAAATCAAAATGAAAAATTAGAAAAAGAAAAAAGTGATTTTAGAAATAATTGTAAAAAATACATTTCTTCTGTTATTGATGAAAAAATGAGTCAATTAGATTCAAATTAAAAAAATAAATCATTTAAATAATTTAATTTTTTTTAAACAATAAATAAAAAAAATTTAAAAAAACCTAAAAATAAAAATTAAATATAAGAAAATAAAATGAGTGGAAAAGATGAATTAGATCCAAATGTTAATTCAGAAAATATTAGTGAAAAAAAAATAGAAGAAAATAATAAAGAAGGAGGAAAACAAGATAATTTAAATAATATTTCAATAAGAGCTTATTTAGATAAAACTGTTGTTCCTTTAGTTCTTCAAGGAATGGCTGAAGTTGCTAAAGAAAGACCTGAAAATCCTATTAAGTATTTAGCTGATTTTCTTATGAAACATGCTAATGAAAAATAAAATATTTTTATTATTTTAAAAACAATTATGTAATTTTGGTGTTTTTTAATTTTTTATTTTTTTTTTTGAATATTATTTAATTTTTTTTATTTGAAACTGTTTTTTCAAATATTCATAAAAAATAATTATATTGTATCTATTCTCTGGGGAAATTAATCTTTATTTCTAAATTAATTATCAATTTTATTATTTTGAATAAAACAGCCAAATTATTCACAATAAATGAATAAAATATTTCTTAGAAAATAAAAAAATTAATAAAAAAAAAATCATATAAAATTAAAAAAATGTCAGATACAAGTGCCTTAGATTTATTAAAGGAGGAATTAGACAATGATGACATCCAGATAAAAGTGAATGCAATTCACCGTTTCCCAATAATAATGGCAGTATTTACACCAGATAAAATAATATCAGATTTCATTCCATTTATTTCAAAAATAATTCCAAATGAAGCAGACGAGGTTCTCTTAGCAATCTCAGAAGAGCTTCCTCATTTTAAATCATATTTAGACTCCAAAAAAATAATGAATATTCTCCCTTTATTCGAATCACTTTTAGGATGTGAAGAAACTGTAGTTAGAGAAAGTACAGTTGAAGGATTAAGAAAATTAATTCCTTCATTAACTGATGATCAAGTTCAAAGTGAAGTCATTCCTATGATTCTTAATATTTCCAATAAAGATGCATTTCAATGGAAAGTTTCTGCTTGTTATTTAGTTAGAATTTGTTATCCTAAAGCCGGGAAAGAAAAAGAAAAATTAAGGTCACTCTATTTTAAATTATGTGATGATGAAACTCCTATTATTAAAAGAACTGCTGCTAAAGAATTTGGTCCTCTTTGTCTGACTATGGAAAAAGAACATGTTAGTAATGAAATGATTAATTATTATAAAAAATTTATTAATGAAACTGACACTGTTAGAGTTACTATTCTCCCTGCTTTAGTTCAATTAGCTAAATTATTCCAAAATTCAGAGACACAAAAATTAAATTTAGATTTCGTATCAAATGCTGCTGAAGATAAATCATGGAGAGTAAGAAATGAATTAGCAAATATTTATCCTGATTTTGTTGATTATTTCGGTAATCAATTAAATGATGATTTAGTGAGAAATTTAAGTAATTTAATAAAAGATAGTGAAAATGAAGTGAAAGCA
>JAJJLU010003741.1:0-34066 GCA_023807065.1 Isotricha intestinalis
ATCTTTTGACACATATAATTCTTTTCCATCTTCATTTAAAGGATGAATACCAAATTTACCTAAATTTTCTATTGGTTCTTTTGTAAAGTCTTTTTCTTTGTAATCTTCCATATTTAAGTTAGAATTTTTTAAATTAATATTTTTACTTTAATTTTTTCATTTTAAATATTATTATATTTTTAAATAAATAAATTAAAGTCTACCAAAGATATAGAAAAAGTTTTATTAAAAATAAAAGAATGATTTAAAATTTATATATTAAATAAAAATATAATTAAATGATTAAAATAAATTCTTCATATTTAATAGAATTTAATTTTTATTTCTTTTTGAAAATTTAATCTTTTAAGTAAAAAAAATAAAAAATAATTTATATATTGTTATTTATAATTCAAACCAATATATAAAAAATTATTATGATTATAAATGAATAGAAAAGAAACATTTAATGATGAATATCTTTCCTAGCAAAATTAGAAGTGACTTTGTTCAAAATATCATCTTTATAAAAAACTAAACCTTTTCTTAAATCTTTATATTCCAAAGCAATTTTTTCTAAAATATTCCCTAAATCATAAAGAGCAGTATCATAATTATCTTCACCCCAAAAAGCTTTAATAAAAATTCCATTTTCTTTTTGTAATCTAAAATTTTGAGGCATATTATCTACAATAATAACTTTACTCATATTTCTTCCTAATTTACTTAAATCTTTAATAAAATCATTATTATAAACAATAGTATGTTGTCTATATAATCTATAATCAAAATATAATTGATTTGTTTCAATTGCATCTAATATTGGATCTGCATATTCTTTTGTTGCTGCAGTGAAAATTATTAATTCATAATATTTTGAAACTAAATTTAAAAAATAATCTAATCCAGGTCTAAAACGTAAAATTCCTTTTGAATCATCATTTTCATCTACTTTAAATGATATTAATGTTTCATCTAAATCTAATACTAAAGAAAATTCCTTTATTGATTCTTTATTTAAATATGGTATTCTTATTGGATTTACATTTATTTCATTTTGAGGTAAATCTGAACCTAATACACTTGCATTTTTATTTAATACTCTTACTACTTTTTTTCTAAAAAAATTATTTAACTCATCTGGTGATATTGATTCAATATTTTTAAAAATTTTAACAAAGTCTTCATTTAATTTATCATTGGAAAAATTTTTCAAAAGAACTCTTAAATATTTTTCTATTGAATAGGAATAAAATTTTATTTCAAATATTGAATTAGAATTATCAATAATGTTATTATTTGAGTTTTGATTAATTAAAAATTGGATGTATTCTCTATTATTCATATTAATATGTTCTAATTTTGAAAATAACATATTTTTTAATTTTTTAACCCAAGTATTTCCTAAAGCACTTGATGATATTTTTGAGTTAATATATTCACATAATATTAAATATGATTTATGATTTAAAATTAATATTGTTAATAAAACATCATTACTAGTTATTAAAAAATTTCTATCGAATGAAATATTATAACATAATATTATATTATACATTAATAAAAGAATTACTTTATGAACTGCTTTTTTATAATCTGGATTTTTATAATAATTTTCAAATTTATTATACAATGAAGAATTATTATAAAAATTAAGTAATTCAAAAAAAGTATTAGATAAATTTGAAGATTTATTATTTAAAGCATATATTACATCACAAAATTTATCTTCTAATAAAAGTAAATCTTCAATATTAATAAAAGTATCTTCTTTTTTTGAATTTTGTTCAAAATTATTTTGAGTGAATTTAGATAATAAATTACCAGATGAAGAAGAATGAATAATTCCTCTTTGAGTTTTCGGTAAATTTGAAATTTTAAATGTCTCTTTATTTCTTTTAATTATAGAATTTTGATTTTTATTTTTAATAATATTTCTTTTATAAACTAAATTTTTTTTCTGTTTATTTATTGAATTATTTGTTTCTGTGTTCATTATATTATTAGGAATATTTATATTTGATTCAATTGTAGTATTTGATGCTGTTGTGGTGTTCATTATATTATTACTAAAATTTGTTGGTAATGATTTATGAGAGTGAACATGTTTTGTATTGTCTATTGGATCTGAAATTTTAGTTAATTGAATTTTAGCTTCAAGTGTTTTTTGCAACATATTTTTTAATTATTATTTTATTTATTCATTAAGAAAATTTTATAATTTTTCAAAAAAAAAAAAAATAAAAATCAAAGAAGATTAAAATAAATAAAAAAAAAATATTAAAATAAATATCTCAAAAAAAATAAAAAATTTATCAATCTAAAAAAAATCATTTAAAAAATAAAAGAAAAAATGTCAAAGGAAGGAAAAAAATCAAATTCAGATTTGAAAATAATGGAATGGCGTTTCAATCAATTTTTGGGTGAAAAATTAACATATGAGCAAATAAAGAGTGATCCAGAAAATGAGAGTTTCTTAGTTACAAATGTGAAATTTTCTAGTGATGGATCAAATGTAGTAGTATCAGATAAAGGAGGAAGAGTAATAATATTTAAGAAATCAGAGCAAAAAGGAAAGCAACCAAAATTAGACTATTTTTTTGAATATCCTGCTCAAGAAAAAGATTTTGATGTTCAAAAATCAATTGAATATTCTGAAGAAGTAAAAGGATTATGTATTTTACCAAGTGATAATTATAATAAATTAGATATATTAACTTCTGGTTATAGAACAATTAAATTAGATAGAATTTATAAAGATAAAGTTAGGACTTTTGATAATAATAAAAATGATAATAATATTTTAATTCCAAAGGTTAGTGGAGTTAAAGAAGAAATTAAAAGTAAAACTAAAAGATTATTTCGTTGTTCTCAAAGTGGTGAAGTTCATTCTTTAGGAATTAATAAATTTAATACTAATCAATTTATGAGTAGTGATGAATATAAAGTTTATTTATGGGATTTTAATTATAATGATGATGTTTATACTCCAATTGATATTGAACCTAGTATTGAACAAATTAATCTTGAAAAAATAACTAAATGTAAATATATTGAAGATAATCCACATATTTTTATTTATGGTACAAATAAAGGAAATATTAGATTATGTGATTTAAGAACTAATACTGATATGATGAAATTTCAAACTAAATTCTATGATGAAAAAGCTAATGTTAATAATGTTATTGCTAATTCTCTTTTATCTGTTCATGATATTTCTGCTAATTTAAATGATAAATATACTTTTGCAACAAGACATTATTTCCAAGTAAATTTATGGGATATTAGAATGCAAAATTCACCTTCAAGTAAATTTTTAACTTATGAACCAATAATAAATAGATTAACTTATTTATATCAAAACAATTATTTAGCTGATAAATTTTCTTTAGATGCTGATAAAACTGGAAAATATATTTTAACTGGAGGATATAATAATATGTTTCATGTTATTGATATTAATCAAAGATTAAATACTCAAATTATTATTGATGATGTTAATGAGAAATTAATGAACACCAATGTTGTTAGAAGAGTTAATGCCAAAGGATCTTGTGGTTACAAAAAAGATGATCCTCATGCTCAAAATGTTAATTTTGATAAAAAAATCTTAAATCAAGCTTATTCTCCTGTTGAAAATTTTGCTTTGTTAATTGTATATAATTGTATTTATTCTTATAGTGGGAATATTGCAAAGAAAAAGTAATCGATAGTTTTAAAATTCGATTTTTTTTCGGGTCTTTAATACATCAGAATTTTTTTAAGTTATTAAAATATAAAAATTAAATTATTTTTAGGTTTTTTGACTTATTTTCTTTTTTTTTAGATATTTTTTTTAATAAAGTATTAAAAATTTTTTTTGATTTGAAAAATAAAAAACCACAAATTTCATAATAATATATTAAAAAATTCTTAAACATTAATTTTTTCAATTAATAAAAAAACAATTTCCCACAAAACCCAGAATCCTACATTCACTTATTTCCGAAAAAATGAATAACAACAGAAATATCATCTCTTCCAGGTCCTTCATTATTCCATTCTAAGCAAGAAGCCTTAACAAGATTTTTAATCATTTCATTATGATCCTTATTAGATAAGAATTTACAAGTATGTCGTAGAACATCATCATTAGAAAGGAATTCCCAAATACCATCAGAGGCTACAATACAATATGAAGAATCAGAAGTTAAATTTTTTTCAATAAATTCAGGAGTACAAATAACACCAACAGTTTTTCCTACTTCATCTCCTAGAGTTCTACTAATAGCAATACCAGGAAATTTTTCTCCTTTTACCCAAACTCTTTTTGGACCATCTAAATCAATTTCATCATCACAAGGAGCAATTTCACCTCCTGATTCTTCTATTCTTTTTTTTTCTTCTGGATTAGTTGGTTTTTGATCTTTACTTAATTCTATTATTTCATTCTCTTCTCCTTTCTTATTTATTAATATTGCTCTACTATCTCCTATATTTGCACATATTATCTTATTATCTATTTGATATATTATTACACATGTTGTTCCACTAAAATGTGTATCAAATGATGCATCTATTAATTCTTTCTGAAGATTTTGATAAAATTTTTTCAAAAAAGAATAATTATTCTGTGTTAATTTCTGATATAATGATTCTTTTGTTATTGTCTTATTTTGTTTTGTAATAAAATGAGATTCTTCTTTAAAAAATTTTTTTATTGCTTCTCCACAAAAATCACTCACCAAATGACCATTTGAACCATGTCCGTCTAAAATTCCGAAAACGTTGCAATTTTCTAAATTAAATATATTTTCACAATATATATATTTATCCTGGTTTGTTTTTGGATTTCCAAAATCATCCTTTCCTTTCAACGTTGCTGCTATATATTTTGTACCATTTACAATCTCGATTTCTGGTATTTTTATTTCAGATATTGATTTCTTTTTTTCTATTTGTGGAACTACTATTTTTTTTGATTGAGTTTTTTGACCTTTTCCATGATGCTTTTCATTCACTGATAATGTGTGAAATCCTCCTTTTTTTTTGGGTTTTGGCTTGTTTTCCATTTTTTTTAATTTTTTTTGATTTTTTTTTTATTCTTTTATAAGGCTTTTTTGGAGTTTTTTTGATGCTTTTTTATTCAATAATTTTCAATTGTTTTATGGAATTGTATTTTATTTTTTATTTCCTTTTTTGTTTTATTTTAAGTTTGTTTATTTTAGGTTTTTTGATTTTCAGGTTTTTTATTTTTAATGTTTTTTATAATTATAATTTTCTTTTTTTTTATGCTATTGTTCTTAAAGGAATCTATATTTTATATTAAAATTAAAAATAATTAAATATTTTTGTTTAAATAACATAAATTAATTCATGCAAAATTATATTAAAACGAACTTTGATTTACCTTATAGAATAGGAGTGAAATTAAACGATAACAATTATTTTTTATCAAGTCATAGATTTTATGAATTTGAAAATGCATTTCCAAACAAAACAATAATAATGTTTCATAATAAATTATTAGAAGGTCAAAAATGGAAAATAATACAAAAATATAATGGATTATATTATATATCATATCAAGATAATTATGATAATATGAAAAATTGGAATTTATATTTTGATATTGATTCTGAAAAAATTTATTTATCTCAAAATAAAAAAAGTTTATTTAAATTCGAAAAAATTGATAAAAATAGATTTTATATTAAAGATGCATTATATGGTTATTATTTAAATTTATGTATGGATGATAAAAGAGATATTAATTCTTTTTATTCTATTATGACAAATGAAGTTAATCCAAATTTTAACAATATATTTTTTTTAATTCATATCCTTTAAATAAATATTAAAAAATATATTATTCTTATTATTTATTATTTTTTTAGTTATCTTCTTTATTTTCATCGTTATTTTTTATTTCATCAAAAATTTGTTCTACTTCTTCTTCTTCTTCCATATTTTTTTCTGTTGTTTGGTGATTATTATTTATATTTTCTTCATTAATGTTATTTTCTTTTTCAAATTCACTATTCATATCATTATGAGTTTCAATTTTTTCTTTAAAATTATTTTCTATATTTTCATCATATAAATTTTGATTTATGATTTCTGAATTTTCTTTGTTTAAATGATTATGATATTCTTCATTTAATTTTTCATCATTTGATTCTTCTTCTTTTTGATTCATTATTTCTGGATTTTCAATAAAAAATTTTTCATTTGAATATTGATTCAGATTTTCATTATTTTTATTTTCAATATTTTCTTCATTTAATTTTTGATTTTCCAAATTTTCTTCATTAAAATTTGGATTTTCTATGTTTTCTTCATTTAAATTTTGATTTTCAATGAAATCATTTTGATTGGAATCTTCATTATAATGATTTCCATTAATTTCACTGTTATTTTTATTTCTGTAATTATCATTTTTAATTGGAATATTATTTTGTACATAATCATTTTCAGTTTTAATTGCTAAATTTTCTTTATTATTATCATTATTTTTTTCACTGAAGTTTTTATTAAAACTTTCTTTAATATTATTAAAAGAATTTATTAATTCTTTTTCTTCATTAATTTTTTTTTCTTCCTTATTTAATTCACTTAAATAATTAACATTTAATTTATTATATCTTTCCTTTTTGAAAGAATTATTATCTCTTATTTTAATAAATTTATCTTGATTATTTGATTTTTGATTATCTAAAATTTTTAACATATCTTTAATTTCTGAAGAATCAATTCTATTTGATTTCATATCATTTTTATTGAAATCATTATAATTGATCTTCAAATTTTTATCATTTGAATTATCTTCTAATTTATTAACAGGAGAATAATAAACTTTAATACCTGAATTTTTACTTTCATTAGGATTATTTACAAAATTAGGATAATTATTTTCTTTGTAATTATTATTGTTGTAAGATGAATTTCCTCTTATCATTCTTTTATTATAATTATTTAAATGTTGATTTAATTTTATTTTTCTATTTCTTTCTAAATTATCATTATCACTTTCATTAAAATCATTTATTTCTTTTTTTAATTCATCATATGAAAAAAGTTTATTTGTATTTAATCTTTCATAATATATTTTTTTATTTTTATTGAAATTTGATAATTCAATAAATTTATCATTATTTATGTTTCTGCTTTTAAATTTTATTTTATTTTTCTCTTTTTCTGATATTATATTGAAATTTTCTTGTTTGGAAATTTGATTTTTTAATTTATTATCATAAAATGAAAAATTTGAATTTGTTTTAAAATGTAAATTATTTGATAAATTTAAATTATCATAATGAGAAAATCTTAAAGGAATAGAATTTGAATAATTATTAAAATCCTTAGTTGATTTTGATGAAGAAGAATTCATTAATTCATGATAATCATTATTATAATTAATATTATTTGCTAATTTTTTATTAGGATTATAATTATTTTTATTAATTGATGAATTTTGAATTGAAAATAATTCTGAATTTAAATTATTAAATTCTTTAGATTTTTTATATTTCATATTATTACTCTTTGGTTTTTTAATATTATTATTTTTTATATTTCTTGATGATGAAATATCACATGAAGTTAATAATTTATTTAAACGTTCAATTTTTTTATTCACTGAATTAAATTTTAATTTAAGATTAAGCATTTCTGAATGTAAAGATTCATTTTTACAATTGTTAGTGTTATTATCTAGAAAAAGAAAATTATCTTTTTTGGAATGTGAATAATCTGAATTATTGGTTAAATTACTTTTGTTTCTTTCTAATTTATTATTTCTTAAATTAAAAGGATTAGATAATTCATTTTTTATATTATTTGAATTCTCAAAATAAATATTCATTTGAGGAGTAAATGTTGAGTGTTTTGGATTTGAATAATATCTTCCATTTGGTAAATGAAAATTGTAATTCATTAAATTTTTTATGATTAAAAATTAATAACAAATCTATTTAATTTTTTTTAAAAATAATTTCTTTATTTAAAAATACATCATTTCTAAATTTATTTATATTATATATGATGTTTTATTATTTTTTTTTTTCAATTCAATAAAAATTTTTTATTGTTCCATTATTGCCAATATAACTTATGACTTACTTTTTTATAAAATATTAATTTATTATAAATTTATTTACTTAAAACACATATAATAATTTTCATTTAAAAATATAGATAATTAAGAAAAAAATATAAAAATATGTCAATATATAAAAGTTTACTTTTAACATCAATGAAAAACTATGAAAAAAAAATAAATCAAATTCCACAATTACATATAGCAAATAATAAAAATAATCATAATTATCCGATAAAAATAGGAAATTTAATAAGAAAAAATTATTTTAATTTCAATCAAAAACATATTAATACATTTAATAATTTAGAAAATAATATAAATAATAATACAGATAATTTTGATATTGATTTACAGTTTAAAAAATTAAGAAAAAGTGTAGATAAACTTAATGAAAAATTAAAAGAAAAAGATGAATTAATTTTAACTTTAAAAAAAAAAATACGTTTAATGAGTTCAAGACACAGTGATAATGCAAAAAATATATCTTTCCAAAATAAAGAAACTAATTTACCTTTAAATGAAGAAGAAAATTTAATTATTTATGAGAATAACAAAGAAGAATTAAATAAAAATAAACAATTAAACTCTTTTAAAAATAAATTTTCATATTCTTTTCATAGTACAAATAATTTAAACAATAAATTATTATTAAATGATAAGGAAGATAAATATAGTTTTTTTAAAAGTTCTTTTGTAACAAATTCAACAAATAATAATTATTCTTCAATTTTTAAAAATGAAAATAATAATAATACAATAAAACCTAAATTAAGTAAAGATAATATTTTTCCAAATAATAAACCTTTTACTTTAACTTATTTTAGATATCAACAAGAAATGACTAATAATAAAAAAAATAATAAACATAATTCTAACTTTATTAGAATTAATTTATTTCAACATTTTAAAAAAGAAAATAAGGAATTTGGGAATATAATAAATTTGAATTATACTAATGATAAAAATAATAGTAAAAAAATAATAAATAATAATAATAAATATAATTCAGTTTCATTTAAAAAAGTTTCTTTTGAAAATGATTGTTCTAAAATGAAAAAAAGTGAAGAAAAATCAAGAAATAAAGAAAAAAAAATTATAAAAAATATAAAATCAAAAAGTAAATCTCCTCAAAATAAAAAATTTAATAACACAATGAGATCAGCTTCAGTTAAAACAAGAGAAACAAATAATAAATCTCAAAAAAATTCAAATTCATCAAAAAACAAAAAAAAAGCAAATAAAACTCATATTCAAAAACGATTAATAAAAGGAAGAATGACATATAAGAAATTAGAAGAAATAAAAAAATTAATTCATAATCAAAATATGAATAATAATAATAAAATAAATAATAAAAAAAAAATAAATTTAAATATAAAAGATAAATATTTACATTTAGAGAAATTTATAAATAAAAATATAATAAAAAGAAAAAATAATATAATAATAAATGATAAAAGAAAAAAAACAGAAGAAGAATATAAAGAAAATAGTTTAGAAGCAACAAACCAAATAAAAATAATTGATAATTTAAAAGAAAGAAATAAATTTCAAGAAGATGAATTTTTATTTCAAAGTATTGAAGAAAAAAATTTATTAGAAATTAAAAGTAAACTTCAAAAAGAATTTAGTAATTTTAGTAAAAATGAAAATGAAAATAATTTAGAAGATAAAAATTATTATGATTCTTTATATTTTAGAGAAACACCTTTAGAAAGAAATATTAATCAATCTGATTTAAATAATAGTAATCCTCTTTTTAGTTATAATAATTATAGAGAGAACAAAAATTCAATTGATAAAAATGAATCTTCTCAATCTTCATTTAATTCTTTAGAATTATTTGATAAACAAAAAGAAATTCATATTTTAAATGAACCAAGATATATAATTAAAAGTTCAAATTCTAAAGAATTTCTATTTGAAAAAAGTTTAAGTGATATTCAAATTGCTATAAATGAATATGATAATTAATAATTGTAAAATTAATTTATTTTCTTTTTTCATATAACATAAATATAATCAATAAATTTTTTCTTAATTGATAAAAAAAATTTAAATTAAAATAAAAGATTAATAATATATAATATCATAAATAAATCCCATAATTAAAAAAAAGATTGTATTGTAAAATAATTATTATTTAGAATAATTAAAAATAAATAATTTATTGTTTAAAATGTTAAATAAATTATGGGAAATTCTCCCTTATGTATATCAAATGACTTTTGTCCATGTAATAATAACGAAAAGAAAATAAATTTAGAAAATAACGAAATTAATGATTTTTATGAAACTGAAAATGACAAACCAACAGATGCATTTGGGAAAAAAATAAGTATCTCAAGAGAATCAAAATATTTTATTCATACTCAAGCAGGGAAAATTCAAAGAGCTTTTAGAAAATATTTACAAAGAAAAGCTGTTAAAAAATTTTCTTCTTCTATAAAACACACTTCAAGAATTCAAGAAAATAAAATTAATGAATCTTTAATTCCTTTAAATGATGGAACTTCAAATTTTCAAAATAATAATACTTTAATTAAAAAAAATCTTAAAAATATTAGTTCAAAAAATCAAATTTTATATAAAATAAATTCAATAAATACAAATTATCAAAATTTAAATCAAAGAAAAAGTAAATTAATAATAGTTGAAGACACAGTATCAAAAAGAAGGAATTCATATGAAGATTCTCCATCAAAAAAGACTCACTCAAAAATATTTTCGTTTTTTTCAGTATCATCAGATGAAATATCAATTAGAGAGGAAAAAGAATTAAGAAATATAATAAATAAAAAGGAGGAAGAAATATATGGTTTTTTTTTAAAGAAATCAAATAAAAGTTTAAAATATCATGGTGAAAAGGATAAATTTACTCATAAGAAAAATGGATATGGAATAGTAACATGGGATGATAAAAGTCAATTAAGTGGAATGTTTAAAGATAATAAAGTTTCTGGTTTTTGTAAATTTAAAAATCAGAAAAATAAAACAATATATAAAGGAGAATATATAAATAATATTCCTAAAGGTTATGGAAGATATGAAACATTACATTATATAAGAGAAGGATTTTGGGAAAAAAATAAGTTAAATGGTATTGGATTTGAAATTTGGGATGATAAAACATTTTATAAAGGAGAATTTTTAAATAATAAAAAACATGGCATTGGAATTTATCAGTGGCCAGATAAAACATATTACGAAGGAGAATGGAAAAATAATAAAATGAATGGTTATGGAATAATATATTATACAAATGAAAGTTTTTATTGTGGTGAAGTATTAAATGGAAATATGCATGGATTTGGAATTTTTTCTTGGAAAAAAAAACATAAATATATAGGTTTTTTTAAAAATGATTTAAAAAGTGGTTTTGGTGTTTTTATTTGGCAAATGAAACCTTTAGAATGTTTTGTTGGTTTTTGGGATAAAGGAAAACAAAATGGAGTAGGTGCTAAAGTACATAATGGTGTTTATACTTATGGAATTTGGGATAATGGAAAAAAAGAAAATTGGCTTAAAGGAGAATGGGAAGTTAAAAGATGCTTAACTCCTGAAGAAATGAAATATGAAAAGTTTTTATATAAGAATGAATTAAATTCTCTACTCAAAAATCTTAATTTATGATTTTTTATTTTTTTTTTGATGCTGATATAGTATAAAATTTATAGATTGTTGTATATCTTTTCTTTATTTGTCTATTTTATTAAATATATGTTTATAAAAAATGTTTTATTTCAATATTTTTTTTAGCTTTTTTAACGTTGTTATTATGATATTTATCTAAATTGAATTTAAATTATATAAAAAAATTATAATATATTTCAAAAAAAATGTGAAATTAAATCATGGATAAAGGAATTCAGGAATATGAAAAAGACAATGATTTTCGTGAAAATAAATTACTTTTGGAAGTTGAAAGCGACAATAATAATGAAACTTATATTTAAGATTTTCAGTTTCTGAACAATAATTTAGACAGAGAAGAAGAAGATAATAATAATTATGATTCTTAAGATTTAAAAAAAAAATAATCGAAGAAAAATAAGAAAAATAAAAGAAGAAAATGAATAATGATTAAAAAGTGAGAAAATCATGAAAGTAAGTTTTCTGAGTTAAACAATAATATTCACAATAAATGTGTCTCAAGTAATAATCAAAATTTTAATTCTATAAAAGATAGTAGAAAAGAAGTTTAAGAAAATCATCTTTTAATATAAATGAACAAAATAATTATTTTAATCAAATAAATTTCGAAGAATTTGAAGATAGAGTAAGAAGTTAATTTTTACCTAATTATACAATGATTCTAATAAAAATAATTATTATAGTACAAAAATTGATGATAATAGTAAAAAGATGATAAAAAGAAAAAATAATTAAATGATATTTTTATTAAAAATAATTCTAATAAACAATTAATAATAAAAGGAAAAAAAAATCTATTTTAATACTCAAAAATTAAAATTCAATAAAAAATCAATTAATGTATCTTTAAAAAACATGGAAAAAATATAAAAAAGAAATAAACAAATATGGAAAAAATATTTTTTATAGATATAGTATATCTTTTAACATAATTAAAAATTTTTAGTCATAAGATAAACATAAATTTAAAAACAAAATAGAAATGATAAAATATAAATTAAAATTAAGTGCAGAAAAAGATTCTAATTTACAAGGTTTGAAAGTATAAATGTATTTTATAGAACAAATATGATTTTATTAAAAGAACCAAATAATAATTTTATTGAAAGTAAAATATTTTATATTTTTTATTAATATTATTTTCATCTAATGAAATATCAATAAAAGACATATCTAAATTTTAAGTCAATTTATAAGTATTATTTTTGTTATCTGTTAATTTTTAACATTAATTACTCACAATTTTATTTCTATTGAATAGAATGGCCAATTTTCAATTTTTGTTAAAAATTTTAAGGCTTTAAAAAAAATAATATTATCAAAATATTGGAAATTTATCTAAAAGTGCAGTTAAATTTTTCATAAAATTAAAAGAATTTATTTTTCATCCTAATATAAATAAACTAATCATTCATTTATAAAAAAATCCTACAACGAAGAATATGATTAAAAAAACAAACTTTACAAATTTTAGAAGAAAATAAATTAAAAGAATCAATTTTTCAACTAAAAATTAATAAAAAAATAAAGGAAATGATGAATCAAATGATATTCAAGTTTATAAATTAAATCTATATTCAAAAGATTTATTAGAAAAAAAGAATAAAATAAATGAATATAAACCTTTATTAAATAATAGAATATAAAGAAGAAGAAATAAGAGCTTGATAAAAAAATAATACTATTCATTAATTTAAAAATTTTTATTTGTCTAATTTTTTTTAAATTAAATTAATATAATGAAAGACTCAATTGTTTCTGATTCAGTTGAAGGTATTTAACTTTTTTTGAACAAATTTAGATAAATCTTATAGTGATAAAGGATATAAAGTTCTTATTATTTCCATTTGTTTTATAATATTTGATATATTAATTAATTGTGTGGTTAGAATTTTTTTACATAATAATTTAATAAATCAAGAAGAAGAAAATATAAAATCAATAATTTTATTTTTTTCAATTCTTGGATTCATTTTTATTATTTGTTTAATACCAAGAATCATTTTATTATCTAAAATAATTCAATATGTTTATTATACTATTTCTATAATTTTATTTATTATTTTCTCAATGAAACTTTTATTTATTATATTTGAAAGTAATGAAGAAAAATATTATTCTGATTTTTTCTATGATTATATTGATATTACATTATTTACTTGTAATTTTTTAACAATTTTTATTAAATATTTCATTTATAGATATGTTCAAAAATATATTATTTTATTAGAAAAAAGTGAAGAATCAAAAAGATTAGAAGATAAGGATGAATTTTTTGAAAAATTAGAAAAGAGAGTTGAAAAAGGAGTTGATAGATGGAGTAAAGATTTCAATAATTCTTTTTCATCAAATGAAAGAAAAGGTAGTATTATTAGTGAGCAAGAAGTGGATTTACAAATTTCTGATTCAAATATTAAAACCGATTCAAAAGGAAATATTAGTAAAGATTCAAAAAATTAATTATTTATTTAAATAACATAATTTTACTCAATCATTTATAATTATTATACAGTTATTCACCTATTTTTCTATATACTTTTATTATAAAATTTATATAAAAAAATAAAAAATATAATTTGTTACTCAATACCAAAATAACCTGTATCATTTTCAACAATTATTTGTATAGCTTTTTCCATTTCTTTTTTATTTTTATATTCAGGAAGGAAAATTTTATTAAAGCAAATTTGTGATTGAATTAATTTAAATTGATTATTATTATCATTTAAACTAAATTCACTCATTAAAGGTTCAATAGTAAATTTTTGAATTGTATTATAACTTCCTTTTAAAGAGCAAAATCCATCAACAGGAACATTACATAAACCTGTACAAAATTCAAAAAAAATCATTAAATTATTTTGATTTAAATTACTTAAAACATCCCAAAAAATTTTTATTGTTTCATTATCTTTATTATAATATCCTTTATAAATAGTATTTGATTTCCAATCTTCTAAATCTATTTTTTTCATTCCTACAATTTCAAAATCAAATTCTTGAGCTGTGAAAAATTTTCCTATAATATCATCTACTATACTATAAAAACCTTTTTTTATTTTTTCTATTTGATCTTTATATTTAAAATATGTTTCATAATATATTATTCTTTCTATATATATTTTTTTATTATTTTCATTTAAATATACTTCATTTCCTCCTGGAATTATTTCTGTTGAACTTATTATTCCATTTTTATTTTGTATATTATATGTAAAATTTAATTGACTAAATGCTTCGTTATTATCTATATTTTCTTCTTTTATTTTTTTTAAAGAATTATATATGTTTATATCATAAAATTTCATGTCTTCTAATTCTACTTGAATATTTAATATATGTTTTATTAATATTATATTTAAATGATCTTTCATATGTACATTTTCCATTATTGCTTTAATTAATAATTTACCAAAAAATTCATAATAATCATATAATTTTGAATCACAAAATTGATTAATAATATAAGTTCCTTTAAATAAACAATCATTATTATTTAGAATAAATAATTTATTTTTTTCTTTCAGAAATTCTTTAAACAAACAAGTAAACCATTCTCTATAAATTCCTTCTTCATTATTTGTATTTTCATCAATAAAATGAATTAAAATTTTATTTTTTAAATTTATATCATTTGACATAAATTGATTAAATGAATCTTCTAAAATATTATTTCTATGAATATTTAATTTAGGGTTTTCTTTTTT
Organism: Isotricha intestinalis; assembly: GCA_023807065.1. NCBI lineage: Eukaryota > Ciliophora > Litostomatea > Vestibuliferida > Isotrichidae > Isotricha > Isotricha intestinalis. The sequence continues at coordinate 15,424 of JAJJLU010003741.1, forward strand.
TAAATCAATAATATTTTGATGTAAAAAACAATGTAACCAAATTCTTTTTTTATATAAAAATTCACAATTTTTAGCTTCTTCAATTGACATATTCATTATTTCATAAATTAAATCTTCATTTATTTTAATTATACCTAAATTTTTCCAATCATAAGTTTCTGAATTTTGATTTTTTATTAATTTATAATTTATCATATATTCTGGAAAATCTGCTTTTTTATTTAATATATTATCTTCTAAAATCACATTTTTTGATAAATTTCTTGCTAAATGTCTTAAAAAAAAATTTCGATTATTATTAGATTGAAAATGATTTTTAAAATCTTTACAATATTTCACTGATTGTTTTCTTTGAAGTGATAATTTTCTTGTTTGATATTTTAATTGAGAAGGATTTTGAAATTTTATTGTATTTCCTTTTATTCTATTATCTAATCTCTGAATTGCTTTCTCTTCTTCTTTGTTTTTATTCTCATAAATATTTGGAAAATATTTTTCCTTTTCTAATATAAGAGAATAATTAATTTTATTTTCTGGGGTTTCTATTTTAGGTTTTTCTTTTACTAATACTTCAGGTTTTATTATCTTTTGATTGGACTTTTTATTTGAATTTTTATTTTTATTATTTGATGGTATACATATTCCCATTAAATTATTTTAAATGTAATAATCATTTTTCAAAGTTATAATCAAATCAAAAAGAGAAAATATTTAAATAAAAAAATAAAAATAAATTGAAAAGAATAAGAAATGATTAGTATAAAATAAATTGAAGGGTAAATAACCAAAATTAAATATTCATTTTATTCTTTTCATTGTAAAAAAATAAAAAAATTAAAAAAATAATAAATTTCCCTTAAAAAAATTATTTTTTTTCTTCACTTTTTTTCTTTTCTTCATGTTGATTAATAATTTGATCAACTTTATCATCAGTCACAATTTCAATTTCCATACCAGGTCTCATAACAGCGACTTCCATATTTTTACTTCCAGCTTCAACATAATTTAAAATAGCTCCAATAGCAACATTAAGAGCATCATCTTCACTCAAATCATCCTTATAGCTATTTTCAAGTAATCCAATAACTTTATCAGAATTTTTCCCTATAGCACCAGCTTTCCACATAGTGACTTGTCCACTAGGATCAGTCATATATAATTTAGGTTCTTTGGAGCCTTCATCGAAACCTGCAATAATACAACTGAGTCCGAATGGTCTCACTCCAGCTCTCTGAGTATAATCTTGTTTACGGAATGCTACTTGCTTTGCTATATAGTCTACTGAAGGGGAGGTATCCAATGAATAACGGAAACTCTGACTTTGAAGACGAGCATAGTCACTTAAGGAACGAGAATCTGCTATTATTCCTGCGAAAGTCATTGCTATGTGCTTATCTATTTTGTTTATTTTACGTATTGTTCTCTGGTCTTGTAATTTTGGAACTGCTTTTCTCTCTGCTGCTAATATTATACATTCTTTTCCTGTCACTCCTATTGATAATCCACCGTGCTTTACTGCCTCTAAAGCATATTCTACTTGGGAAAGGGTTCCTTCTGGGGAAAATATTGAAAGAGATTTGTCGTACATTTTTTAAGTTTGTGTTTTATATGATTTTTTATTTAAATTTTTTGGGGAATATTATTAATTTGGGGTAATTAAATATTTAATATATTTATTTTTTATTATTATTAATTATTTAAATTATTGTTAATATTGGAAATTATTTTAATTACTTTAATATAAATTTATTTGAGGAAAAAAATAATAAAAAAAGAAAAAAAGAAAATCTAAAATGAAGAAAAACAGAAATAGTGTTTCTTCGATAAATCCAGTAATAAATTTAAATAAAAGTGAAAAGAAAAATAATAAAAAATTATCAATGACTCCAGAGAAAAATAAAAAAAAGAAAGAAGAAGAAGTAAAGAAAAAAACGAATTTATCAAAATCTCCTCGTAAAAAACATTCATCTCGAATTCAAATATCTAAAAGTATATTTGTTCAATACAAAGAAGGTTTAATAGAAAAAGATTATGAAATATTAGATACAGTAGGTTCAGGAGCATTTGCAACAGTAAAAAAAGTAATTCACAAATTAACAGGTCAAATAAGAGCATTAAAAATAATAAAAAAATCAGAAGAAGAAGATAAAAAAAAGTTAATATTAGAAGTAGATATTTTAAGTAAATTAGTACATCCAAATATAATGCAAATATTTGAATATTATGAAGATAAAACATTTTTTTATATAATAACGGAATATTGTGCAGGAGGAGAATTATTTAAATCAATAATAGAAAAAGGTTCATTTACAGAAATAGATGCATCATATATAATGAAACAATTATTAAGTGCAGTAAGTTATATTCATAGTAATAATATTGTTCATAGAGATTTAAAACCAGAAAATATTTTATTAGATACTGATGAAGGGAAAAATATAATAAAAATAGTTGATTGGGGAACTGCACGTTATTATGATAAAAATAAGAAAATGAATAGAATATCAGGAACTCCTTATTATATTGCACCAGAAGTTTTAAAAGAAAATTATGATGAAAAATGTGATATTTGGTCTTGTGGTGTTATATTATATATTTTATTATGTGGGTATGCTCCTTTTAGTGGTGAAAATGATGAAAAAATATTAGAAAAAATAAAAATTGGAAAATATAGTTTTCCAAAAGAAGAATGGGATTATGTTTCTTCTGATGCTAAAGATTTAATTAAACATTTATTAGAATATAATCCTAATAAAAGATATTCTGCAAATGATGCTTTAAAACATCCTTGGTTAATTAAATCTAATATTAATATTAAAATAGATAAATCTTTCACTCTTCGTTCTTTAGTTAATATGAAGAAATTTCATGCAGAAAGAAAATTACAACAAGCAGCTTTAACTTATATAGTAAATAATTTATTGTCTAAAAAAGAGAAAAAGAATTTATTAGAAATTTTTCAATCTTTTGATACAAATAAAGATGGTGTTTTAAGTAAAAGAGAAATTTTAAATGGATATAAAGCAATTATGCCTTTTGATGATGCTACAAAAGAAGTTGAAAAAATTATGAATACTGTTGATTTAGATGGTAATGGAACTATTGATTATAATGAATTTGTTTTAGCTACTATTAATAAAAAAAAATTATTAGATAAAGAAAAATTAGAACAAACTTTTAAATTGTTTGATAAAGATGGAAATGGATTTATTTCTAAAGAAGAAATTGAAGAAGTTTTAGGAACTTCTGTTATTGATTCTAATGAATTGAATAAATTGTTTAAAGAATTTGATAAAAATGGAGATGGACAAATTTCCCTGGTTGAATTTAAGGAAATGATGATTAAGTTAATTTAGATTTTTTGAATTTTTTTTCTGAGTTTCGATATATAATATAGTAATTTTATTTTTTTTTATTTTTTTCATTTTGAAAATTATTTTTTAATTGGAAAAATCAAAAAAATTTTACATTCATATACATATTTAAATAAAAGATATAAATAAAAATAATATATAAGAACCATTTATATTAATTATTAAATTTATTATTAATTTATGTTAAAAAAAAAAAATATTTTTCTCTAAAAATTCAAAAAAAAATATTAAAAAAAACATAAATAAAAACATTTTACCACAAAATAAATAAATCCAATTAAATAAACATAATTATTTTAACAATTCTTTCAATTCATTTTCAAATTCATTATCTTTAGAATTAAAGATATCAAATTCGATAGTATTTATTTTAAACTCAAGATAACCATCATCACTAAATCCTCCAAGAATTAAAATTTTATTTCCATCAGAAATGATAGAATGCTCAGCAACAGGGATAAAATTATTATTATCACATTTAGGTTGAATCCAATTAAAATTTTCTAAATCAAATAGCCAAACATCATTAAGTAATTTACCATGATGAATATAATCATTTTTTCCTCCATAAATACATAATAAATTTAACATTTCAAAATAACACATTGAACAATTTATTCTTGGACAAGGTTGAATCCCATGAGAAGGTATTTCTAATATATCAACTGGTTTAACTCCTATTCTAATTAACCATAAATTTTTATAGAAATTACCTTCTTTATCACATCCTCCAAATATATATATTCCTTCTATTTTTGGTTTCCCTGATTTTCCTTTTGTTATAAATCCTTCTGTAAATTTATATATATTTAAATCTTTATTATATATTAATGATGTATTTTTTATTACTAATGAAAATGAGTGAAAAGCTATTTTTGGAATTTTAATTAAATTTCTATATATTAAAGGATTCCATTTATATTTTAAACAATCTAATATCCACATATCATTTAAATAATTACCTTCATTATCAATTCCTCCATGAATTAACATTGTATATCCTATTCCTATTCCAATATGATTTCTTCTATTTTTTACACTTTTAAAATTTATACATCTTGGATAATAAAAATTTTCTCTTTTTATATCAAATATACATATATTTTCTTCTTGATCACTATAAATATTTCTTGGAAAAGTTCCTCCAAAAATAAATAAATTATTCATATAATAAATCATTGAATGACCATATCTTGACATTGGTAATTCATCATCTTTTAAATTTAATTTTCTCCATTTAATATCAATTTTATTATGTTTTGTTATTATTGAACATGTCCACATATCATTTAAAAATTTACTTTGAACTCCTCCAAAAATAATAATTTTATTTTCTGGAGTTTTACATATAGAAAATTGACCTCTTGATGAAGGATGATATAATGTTTCATATGTATTTTGAAATACTTTTAATTCATTTAATATATCATCTCTATGTAACATTTTATTTGAATTTAATATTGGTAAATTTTCATTTTCATTTATTTTTGTTATTGATTGAGAATTTGATTTAAAATGATTTTTATTTTTTCCTCTTTTTACTTTTTGATTAAATTCTATTTTAGAAATTATTATTTTTGGCATTAATTTTAACATTTTTTGCTTTTTATGATATTCATTTATTCTCTTTGTATAACTGTTAAATTGATTTTCCATTCTAAAAGAACTTAAAGTTTTATATATTCTTTCATTTAAATTTAATGTTCTCTGTGAATTAAAAGGATTTGTATATATTTCTTTATTCGTTACTGAACGGGCTGTAATTGAATTATCCTTTTTATTTATTTTATAAAAATTTTGAATTGTTGTTTTTTGAAATTCATCTAATTCTGTGTTTAAATAATTTTTTGAATAATAATCATTTTCTGGGTTTTGATTATATGATGAATATAATGTAGATGAAAATTCATTATTAATAGTTGTTGAATATGTTTTACTAAACGTTTCTTTATTTATTCTTTTTTTTTTAGTTTTTTGTAATGTGATTGTCTTTAAATTTTGAAAATTTTCTATTGTTTTTGTTAATGATATTGATTGATTTAATATTGATTGAGGAATTTTTTCATCCATTGAATATACTGTTACTGGCTTTTTTAATGGAGGATATATTTTTAGTGATTTAATTTTTTCCATGTTTTTATTTTTATTATTTTATATTATATTGGACTTGTATGAAAAATAGATTTTTACTAATTGATAAATATTTTGACTAATATTTTTCATAAAAATATAAAAAAAATAAAATAATAAAAATATTAAATTAAAACTAATATAAATTAATATATTCTTTTTATTTTTTTATTCTTGTTTTACTTCTTCTTCTTTAACTTCTTCTTCTTTAACTTCTTCTTCTTTAACTTCTTCTTCTTTAACTTCTTTTTGTTTTACTTCTTCTTCTTTCACTTCTTCTTGTTTTACTTCTTCTTCTTTAACTTCTTTTTGTTTTACTTCTTCTTCTTTAACTTCTTCTTCTTTAACTTCTTCTTCTTTAACTTCTTCTTGTTTTATATCTTCTTCTTTAACTTCTTTTTGTTTAATTTCTTCTTGTTTTACTTCTTCTTCTTTTACTTTTTCTTCTTTAATTTCTTCTTGTTTTACTTCTTCTTTTATATCATCTTTTACTTCTTCAAAAGAATCATCTTTTTCATTAACATCATTATCATTATTATTTTCTTTTTTATTTTTATTATCACTAGAGTCACTATTTTCTTCAATATTAACTTCATGAACGTCATCATCATTATCGTTTTTATTATCTTCAACTTGACTATTATTTTCTGGAATTTTTTCAATGTTTTCTCCAACAATTTTATAAGAATTACAAGTTTTCAACAAATTAATATACCAATTTTTAGTAGTAGTAGGTAAAGTAATATTAATAACAAATTGCGGAACAATCATTTTAAAATCTGCTTGATTTAAATTTAAAAAATAAATATTATCATCATCTTCATATAATTTTAAAAAATTCATATAATTAATTATTCTAACAACATTTTTTTTTTCAGGATAATAATCATCAGGAACAGGAGTTCCAAGAGCATAATACTCATTATTATATTTGAAAATAAATCTTTTTTCAACTCCATCTCTTTCACTAATTAAATAAATTGGTGATTTTGCCCAAGTATCAACAACAAAATTTTTATATTTTTCTCCTGAAATTAACTCTACATTTTTTAAACCTGAATCCCAAACTTTTCTTATGTTAGCACCATAAATAAATTTAATTATATTATCTATTGATTTATTATATTTTAATTCTGATTTTTTAAATACATATAATGTTCTTATTAAATAAAATTCTGTATTTATTGTAGATCCTTTTTCTCTTATATCTATTATACAATTGTCTTTATTCCAATAATTTTTCCATCCATCTAAATTTGTTAATTCTTCAAATAAATTTATTAATCCTTTTTTTGTGAAAGTAATTTGGTTTTTTTCATAAGAACAAATTAATGGAGAATCATTAGATATTAATAATTCATCTTCACTGATGTTTTCATTAATATTAAATCCTGTTTCATCATCAAAAGTTTCTTTTTTCTCTATTGATATATTTTCAATTGGAGATGACTCATTTTGATTTCTATTGTTTTCATTTTGATTTTCTGAATTAAAAGAATTTTCCAATTTTTTGTTATTTCTATCTTCTCCAATTTCTGTTTCCTTTTCTTCATTTGCTGATGCTAATTTTTTAGACCGGGAACGAGAACATCCTAATATTTTTAGAAGTTTCTTCATATTCTTTTTTAATTGATTTTTTAAATAGTATTTTAATTTTTAATAGATTTTTTTATTAAATATTATTTTTTTAATATATAACTTATTTTCATTTTTTTTTATTATTTAAATATGAAATTATGTACTTTTGGTAATTCAAAATACTTAGATGAACATTCCGGAAAAATTGAATTATCATCTCCAAAATCTTCTTATGAAATTGATGTTAAACAATATCTTAAAAAAGTGAGGAATGAAGAAAAGTTAATTAATATTAAATGTGATTATAATACTTTTTCTTCTTTAAATATTCCTCCTTTTATTTCTTTAGAAAATTTTTTAATTAAAATTAATAAAGATGAAGGATTAATTATGGTATTAATTAATAATCTAAGTATTCAAAATAATAATTTAAATCAAAAATATATATTATATTGTCATGAAAATAATACAGATATTGGGTTAGAAATTCCTTTATTAATTGATTTTTCTATTCAATTTAAATCAAATATTATTTCTTTTGATTATTCTGGTTATGGTAAAAGTTCAGGTAAAATTAATCAAAACAAATTTATTTTGAATAGTGATTTAGTTATTGATGTTTTAAAAAATGAATTTAAAATTAATAATGAAAATTTAATTATTTTTGGAAAAGAAATTGGGGCTATTTCAGCATTAAATATATGTAGTAAAAATAATAATATTAATTCTTGTATTTTATTTTCTCCTTCTTTTATGGGAATGATTAATAAAAAATCAATGAGTAATATTATAGTTCCTACATTTTTAATTCAAGCAAAAATTTCAAATTCGAATTATAATTATCAATATATTTCAAAATTTTGTAGATCAATAAAAAAAGAATTTGAATGGACTTGTAAACAAAATTCAATAAGTAAAATAATTTTTGAAAAAAGGGCAAAATTAATAAATAAAATTAAAGAATTTATAAATATTGTGAATAATAAATCTAATAAAAATAGTATATGTTTAAGTGGTATCGAAAGTTTGAATACTCTTCCTTCTTCTGGATTTGTTCAAATTGAAAAGAAAAAAAATGAGAGTATAGATTTAAATTGTACATATAATAATTTAAATAATCATAAGAAAGATATTGTTTTTTTTTCTGATGAGGAAGAAGAAGATGAAAATGAATAAAAAATTTTTATATTTTTTTTTTTGGTATTTTAAAAAAATACCCTTCAAATTTAAATGTATAAATATTAGTTTTATTCACATTTAAAATCATTTTAAATTTATTCATATTAATATTGTCACAAATCACAAATATATTTTCTTTTAGAATAATTATATAAATAGGAATAATTTATGTTATTAAAACTTAAAATTTAAAAAAAAATAATTGTTTATTCATAATCAATAAATTAAAAATGGAAAATAGAAGAATGAAAAAAAAGGAAAACCCAGAGAAAATAATATTAGATAAAGAAAACATATCAAAAATAATAAATACTCGTTCTAAATATGAAATTCCAGGAATATTAATAACAAAATGGGATTTAGACAAAGAATCATATATAGTAAATATAAATAAAAACAATATAAAATTTCAAGGAATTTTTAACGAAAATTTTGAAAGAAACGGATATGCATTATCTTCAAATGGAAATAATGAAAATTACTTTGGTTCATATAAAAAAGATATAAGAAATAAAGAAGGATTATATTCATGGCCAATTGAAATAGATAATAATAATAGAAGAAAAAGTGAATTTTATTGGGGAATTTGGAGAGATAATACTAAAGAAGATCATGGTATTTATTTATGGTTAGATGAAGATAATAAAAAAAAACCTTTTGAAAATTTTGATTATTCTTTCTTTGATGCTTATTTAGGAGAAATTGATAATGATAATTTCACTAAAGGAGTTTATTTATCTAAAACTAAAGATAATTATTATATTTATTATGGAGGATATGATATTTTTGGGAAAAGAGATGGAAATAATACATTTTATTATAATTCTAATGAAGATAAAGTTTTTTTTGGATCTGTTAAAAAAGGCTTTTTTGATAATGGTTTCATGGGAATTTTCGATAGTGAAGGTCATATTTTTGATTTATTAAAAGTTGAATTTGATTCCAAACATAAAATTAGAAGATATATTCAAAGAGATGAAATTCCTACTGATGTTAGAGAAAGAGTAGAAAAAAGGATTTTAATTTTTAGAAGTTTAATTTTGGAAGAGGATTATTTTACTAATATTTTCAATTCTTTTAAAAATATTTGGGAGTATAAAGAAAATCAATTCAGTTTAAAGGAATTAAATAGTGAAGAAGGTTATAATAGAATAAAACAAATATGTTTTGGTTATAATAAAATTGATTTATTTAGAAAATTAGAAAATAATTTAAGAAAATAAAATATAAATAAATAATTTAAATAAAAAATAAAATTTAATAAAAAAATTTGAGAAAAGAAAAAAAATCTTAAAAAAAATTAAAAAAATGAGTTACTCAAAATATCGCACAGTATACGGGGAAGTTCAAAAAGAGCGTTTTAATGAGATGGACATAACTCAATCATCAAGTGAAGGTTCCTTAATGGCAGTAAATACGAATTTCTTAGCTGTATCATGGAATAGTACAGGAGGAGGAGTTGCAATATTTAAAGCAGACAAACCTTGTCGTTGTCCAGTACACGTTCCCTTAGTAAGAGGTCATAAGTCTTATGTCGTTGACGTGAAATTCTCTCCATTCCGTTCTGACCTTTTAATGACAGCTTCAGATGATTCAACAGTGAAATTATGGGAAATTCCAGAAGATGGAATAACTGAAGATATGAATAATGAACTTCAACAATATCTTGGTCATGGAAGGAAAGTTGCCTTTGCTAATTTTAATCCTGTTTGCTCTGATATTATTGCAAGTGCTTCATTTGATAATACTCTTCATATTTGGAATATGTTGAAAAGTGAATTAATTACTAAAGTGTCTTTAAAAGAATATCCTACTTCTATGGAATGGAATTATAATGGAAGTCTTGTGGCTTGTGCTTCAAAAGATAAAAATTTATATGTAGTTGATCCTAGAAAAGGAGAAATTATTGTTAAAACAAAAGGACATGAGAGTCCAAAAACTATGAAAATGACTTGGATTAGTGAATATAATTTTATTAGTACTGGTTTTGATAAAGGAAATACTAGAGAAATGAAATTATGGGATATTAGGAAAGTTGATAATAATTTAGCTATTGAAAATCCTGCTCAAACTGTTGTTATTGATCATCAAAGTAGTATTCCTACTCCTTATTTTGATTATGATTTAAAATTATTATTTGTTTTTGGAAGAGGAGAAGGAAATATGCATTATTATGATATAAATGATGGTACTATTAAACCTTGTAGTGATTATATGTCAAGTGAACCAACTACAGCTATTGTTATGTTTGATAAAAAAACTATGGATTATAATAAATGTGAATTAGATAGATTTGCTAAATATACTGGAAAAAATATTGTTTATTTATCTTTTTATTATCCAAAGAAAGTTCCTGAATTTGATGACAGTTTATATCCTAAAACTTTTTCTGGAGAATCTGCTTTAAGTTTGGATGATTGGGTTAGTGGAAATAATGCTGAACCTGTAGTGAAAGATATTAGAGAAATTGAAAATAAATGGATTAGTACTCCTCAAACTTTTGAAAAAAAAGTTGAAGAAAAAAAACCTATTAGTACTTGTCCTCAATGTATTCAATATGAAAAAACAATTGAGGAATTAAATGAAAAGATTCAAGAGTTGGAAAAGGAAAATAAAATGCTTAAAGAAAAATTAGGAGAATAAAAATTTGTTTAGAGTTAATATTTAAAAATTTGTTTTAATTGAGTTAAATTACTCTATTATTTATTATTAAAAAATTTGTCATTTAAATTTTTAATTCATAATTAAAAATTTATATATTTAATATATATTTATTTAAGAAAAATAATAAATGTAAATGAAATTTAAATTTTACTTTTGTATATATATTTAAAGGATTTAAAATATTAAAAATCATATTAATAACTAAAATAAAGATATAAATCACAAATACAAAAAAACCAAAAACTCAAAGTTAAAAAAATTCAAAAAACTTACATTTCCTACTTAAAAAATCGAAAATAAAAAATTTAAAAAAACTATATAAAAAGTAAAACCTTTTTTAAAAAGATAAAAAAAAGTTGAAAATGTCATTAAACGAAGTAATAAAAAATAAAAACCCAAATTCAAATATTTATAAAATATTTGATGATTGCATAAAAGAACTTCCAAAAATATATATAGAAAACGAGCAGAAAAAAGATCCAAAATATAAAACAGAATTATGTAAAACATTCTCAGAAAAAGGGAAATGTCCTTATGGATATAAATGTAGATTTGCTCATGGAAAGGAAGAATTAAATTCTAAAAATTTAAATTTAAATTATAAAAAAAAAAAATGTAAAAAATTTTCAGAATATGGTTTTTGTCCTTACGGTTCAAGATGTAGTTTTATTCATTATGATAGAAAAATTAATGATATTATTTTACCTTTTTATTTTATTCATACTTTTATTTATGATATTAAACCTTTTAATCATAGATTAAATTGCTTTTTAAATTTTGGGGAAGAAAAAAATAATGAAAAATTAACTAATAGTTCTAATGTTAGTACTGATTTTAATGAAGAAGAAAATTTAGAAATTGAATCAGAAGAATAAACTTTTTTTTTAAGAGTATTTTTTTAGATTTTTATTTATTTATGTTTTTGTAAATTTATTCTTAGATATTATATATTCTTATATGAATTAATTTTTTTAGTATTGTTTTGATATATTATTTAAAAATTATTTATTTAAATTATTTTTTATTTGAAATTGAAATTTTGATTTAATATTATATTTTATTTAAAACTTTTTAAATTAAGTTATTTATCATTATATATTTCAATTTTTTAACACTTTTAATTTAATTAAATTATTAAATTTGAATTTTTATATTTTGCCAAATCAAAAAAGAAATGAATCTCAGAGAAATAATTAAAGAAAAAATGCCTTTATTTACAAAAGGAAAATATTTTTCAATTTTTAGTGATATATTAATGAATATAAAATCAATATTAAAAAAAGAAAATGATTCAAAAATAAAATTATTTTTCCAAGATAAATTAGAAAATGTCACTAATAATAATAATAAAAACAAAAATTCAATAAAATTAAATTGTAAAAGATATATTGAAAAAATAGAAAACTCAATATTAAAGAATACAATATATAAGGGAATAAAATTATCAGAAATTGAATATTTATATTTAAAGAATTTAGCAATAAAATATAAAAAAAAAATAGATGTGCTTTCTAAATTAAAAAAGCAAAAAAAAGAAACAATTTTAAATATATATTTACAAATATGTCAGAAGAAAATAATAGAAATAAACAAAGAAAACAAAAAAAGTTTTCCTATATTATTAAAAAATTTATCTCCTCGCCGAAGTTTATTACTAAATAAAAATGAAAAAAAAAAAGAAATAAAAAATTCCTCATCTGAAGAAAAAGAAAAAAAAAATATATATATAGGGACATTTAACATGGAAAAATTTTTAAACAAAGAGCAAATAATAGAATTACAAAAAGGTGAATTTGTAAATGGATATATATTTAAAAATAAATTTGATGAAAATAAAGGAAAACCATTTATTTTTAGAGAAAATAATATAAAGAAAAAAAAACATAGATTTTCAAAAATTCAAGGATCACCAGAATATTATATAGAAAAAGGAAAAGTTAATGTTAATAGATTTAGCACAATTTCAATTGATAAATGTTCTGTACCTCTTTTTTTAATTAAAAAAAAAAAATTAAATAAACATAAAAAAAATGCTTTATCTTCTCCTGAATTTAATTTTGAAGAAAAAAAAAATATTGAATATCATACTATTAATCATCATAAAAGTAGAAATAATGCTATTATTAATAATTATTTTACTGAAAATTATTTTCCTAAAGTGAATTTAATTTCCAGAAATAATAGTAAAAATAGTAGAAATAAGATTAGATTAAAATCTTATTTGTCGAAAGAAGATTTTTTTTATTAATTATTATGGTTATTATTTGTAATTTGTATTATATTGATTTTATAATTTGAAAATTGAATTTTAATTTTTGGATTTAATTATTTATTATTTATTATTTAATTAATTGAAAAACATTTTATATTATATAAATAAAAAAATTATTAAACAAAGCATAAAAGAATTTAATAAATATATTTAAATTTAATAATATAAAATTTAAATTAATGTTAAATTTGATTGTGTATAATTATTACATACTAACCAATAACAAAAATGTTGAATTAATTCAATTAATTCATTAGAATCAAGTCCAAAATAATTATTAGGTTGCATAAATTCAATAAAATAATCATTACACATATCAGGAATTTTTTCAGCATTATAAATTTGAGTATAATATTTCTTATCTTCAGTTATAAAATCTTTATTAATTAAATTATTTTGTGATTTATTTAAATATTCTCTAAATGTTATTATAAATTTTGTTATAAACCAAAAATAATCTTTATTTGTTTTTGATATCACATTTTTTATATAATAAAAAAATACTTCATCTAAAGGAGGAGATTTAATTATATTATTTTTTAATGAACTTCCATGTTCTTCATAGTTATCTATTTTTTCTTTATTCCAATTTTCAGTTAAAAAAATATAAAAAGAATAATTTTCTACATTATCAACATTAGGAAAAATAGTATCTTTACATTGTCTAAAAATATCAGATACATTTTTTTTTAAAGTATCTAAATTAATAACATCACCATTATCATTATTTTGATTATTATTATCATCGTTTTCATTTTTAATTTTTCTTAAATCATTATTGAAAAAATTTTCAAATTTTATTTTGTTTTGATTAATATTATAATTAAGTGAATGATCTTTTCTTGGTCTTCCTCTTCCTTTTTTTTCACCTTCTATAACATAATTATGTTTATTTTTTCTATGATTAAATAAAGCAGGAGCAGATAAATAACTTTTACCACAATTTGGACATTTAAAATTTCTTCCTTCAACTTCATTTTTACTTCTTCTTTTTCTTCTTACTTTTCCCTTTTCTATATTATTATTGTTTGTATTTATTACATTAAATTTTGTTGTTTGAAATTGATTTTGAGGTTTTACCTTTTCTATACTTAATTGCTTTTCTATTGTTTTTTCTGGAATTTTTTTTTCAAGAGTATCTCTGTTTTTTTCATTTTCTTCTAATTCTTGTTTGTCCATGTTTTTCAAATTATTTTTTTTTTTTGATTAAATGTATTTTTAAATATTGGTTTACTTTAAAATTTAATTATTTTTCTTTAAAATAATTATGATAATATTTTCAAAAACAATTAAAATATTATAAGGAGAAAATGAAAAATTAGATTGAGATTAATCAATGGAATTTGAAAAATAAAAAAAGAAAAATGTTAATTTTAATAAAGAAATATGAGAAAAGAAAATCAATAAAATTAATAGTTAAATTTTGGAATACAATTATTGAAAACATTTTTTTATTTCTTTTTATAGAGTTATTAAAGGATAATATAAAACACAAATTCCATTAATTATTTGCAAACTTAAAAAAGAGCGATTTTTTATGTAAAAAATTATTACCTTAATATAATAGAATATCATTATATTTATTGAGGATGAATTATTCATTGGGAGAAATGTATTATGAATTAAATTAACTTAGAATAGAAATACAATTAAAAAAATATGAAGAAATAAAATATTAAAAGAAATTGAAAATATCTTTGCCAATAAAGTTTCTTATTCTTTAATAGAATAAAGAAATTAAATTATAGAATAATTATTAAATAAATTATTATTCAATTTTATTAACTTTCTTCTTTTGAATAAAGGAATAAAAACAAAAAATCCATTAACAATTATTATAATTTTCTTTCTATTTTTTACTTTTTCTATTTTATTAAATGTTTTTCCAATATATTTTTGATAAAATAGTTTTATTTATAAATAGTTTATTTAACATTTATTAAGATAAATAATCATAAATTTAGAATCTATTTTTCTATTATTTTGAAATTTAATGATATATATTTTATTATGATATTTACACTTATAATTATATATTTTCCTTATTTAATTAATAAGTTTATTGTTTTTTCCTTGAATTTTCCATTTTTTTTTTTTTTAAAGCATCTCCAAATTTACTTTGCATTCTATTAATTTTAAGTTTTTTTGAATCACTTTCTTCATCAGATTCTTCAAAATTATTATTCTTTTTTTTATTATTTTTTTTATTATAATTTTCATTTCTCTCATATTCATAAAAACTATCTAAATCTTTATTATCATCTTTTTTATTTTTTTTCTTATTTTTTTCTTCCTCACTTTCTTCTTCTTCTTCTTCTATTTCGTCACTTTTAAACAATTCAAAATTAGAATTGTCATTATTATTATTATTACTATTATTTTCTTTTTCTTTTTCTTCTTCTTCCTCTTCTTCGTCATTTTCTTTATTTTGACGTTTTTTTTTATTTTTTTTTTTTGATTTTCCTTTTTTATTAATTTCTTTAATTTTTCCTTTAATTTTTCCATTTTTATAAGTGACTTTAAATTGCTTATTTCTGGTTTTTAAAATACCATTACCATCAGGTTTCCCATTTTTAAAAGGACCTTCAAAAATTTTTCCATTAGGCCATTTAAAAATTCCATTACCTTCTTTAATATTATTAACATAATCACCTTCATAATAACTTCCATCAGGCCATTTATAAATCCCTTTTCCTTCCATTTTCCCTTTTATAAAATTACCAGTATAACTTTCACCATCACTCCATTTATATGTTCCATTCCCAGTTATATTATTATCTTTAAATTCTCCTTCATATGTATCTTTTAAATCTTTATAATATACTTTACCAAAACCATCTTTTTTATCATTTTTATAATCACCTTCATATACTTGTTCATTTGTTTCTTCTTTTCCTTTTCCTTCTTTTATTCCTTTTATAAAATCTCCTATATATATTGAACCATTTAACATTTTTTGAGTTGCCTTTCCATCTAATTTACCTTCTTTAAAATATCCTTCAAATAATGTTCCTTCATTATCTATTATCTTACCAATTCCATTAAAGTTATTTTTTTCAAATGTTCCATTATATCTTGTTCCATCACTTAAAGTTAATATTCCTTTACCATTTAAATTATTATTCATATCTACTTCTCCTACATAAAAAGCATCTATTTCATTATATTTTAATATGTATAATTTTGTGAATAAACGAAATCCTTTCATAAATGCAGAACTGATTCCAAATGAATTTGAATTACATAGTAATGTTTTATATGATTCTTCATTATGATTTATTCCAATTGAATTTTCTTGATTCTTTAAATTATCTGTTAAATATTTATCATATAATTCTTTTAATTTAGAATATAATTGTTCTTCTAATTCTTTTTTCTTTGATGGATATATTTTTTTCCTATAATAATGACCTTTATATATTTTTTGTATTTTTATTATTGAATATGTATTATATGCTTTTTTACCATTTTTTGTATCTGGTAATGTTGATAAACTTCTTTGTCCAAAAAAACTTTGTACAATTTTATCTGGCTTTTCTTTCTTCTTTTCAATCAGTGAATTGTTTTTATTTTCTTTTTCAAATTTTTTAATTGCTTTATTTAATATATCATCATCATCATTTTCACTATCTTTTTCTCTTTTTTCTTCTTCACTTTTAAATGAAACAATTTTTAATGATTTTTTATTTGTTTCTTTATTATTTTCTGAATCTTTATCAATATTATTATTATTGTTATTATTTGCACTTGAACTTTCATCTTCTTTTTGAGATAAAGATTCTATGTTTTTAAATGAAACATATGATTTTAAATCTTTTATTATATTAGGATTTTTTAATTTATTACTATTATTATCAGATTCTATACTTTTTGGACTTTGTCTTTCTTCAAATTGAAATTCATTATTCTCTTTTGAAGAACAACAACATTTTGAATTTTCTTTTCCCATTTTTTTCTGATTTTATTTAAAATATTTATTGTTTTACACAGATAAAACAATTGGAAATTTAAATTATTAAAATATTATCAATAATTTAATCATTTTTTAATAAATTAATATAAATATTTTTTCTTTATTGATATTTGTTCTAATAAAATTGAATTTATTAAAAGTATATTAAATGCATAGAAAAATGAAAGTTAAATTTATTAAAACTTCAAAAGAGAAAGAAAACCATTTTCCTTATAAAAAATTTTATACTTTTGAATTTTCACCAATAAATAAATCTAACATTCAATCTAATATAACATATTCAATTAGATTTTCAGAACTTTATGCATTTCATTCAAAATTATTAAATAAATATAAAAAAATAAATTTTCCAAACTTTCCAGAAAAAGTTTTTTTCTTTCATCAAATTAATATATTAAAAAGAGCTTATGATTTAGAAAATTACATTAATAAATTATTATCTTTAAATAATGAAAGAATAATTAATGAAATAAAGGGATTTTTAAACAAACATAATATTAAATCTACAATAGAATCATCTTTTAATCAAAATAATTTAAAAGATAATGATGTGATAGATAATTTTTTAAACAATATAAGTTTACATCAAAAAAATACATCAGAAATTTTGAATCATTTTATAAAAGAAAATAATATTTTTGAAGGAAATAATAAATTTAACAAAGAACAAATTTATAAATTATTTTTTGGTAATAATAAAATTAAAGGTTTATTATATTATATTAATTATTTTTTAAACAGTAATTTATTTGGTAGTATAAATTGTTTATTTTTTATTTCTAAATTAATAGATTGTGAATGCAATGTTAATTATGAAATATATAGAAAAATTTTTCAATTAATTACAATTCCATGTTTAAAAAATTTAAAATTGAAACAATTTTTATTAATGAATAATCATAAAATAACAGATAGAGTTTTTGTTATAATTAGGTCAGTATGTGAAAATATTGACATCAATTTTAATGATTGTTTTGAAGGTAATTGTTGTAAACAATATTATTATCAATATATTGGATGGTTAGATGATTAAATTAATTGTTTAACATGTAAGAATGTTTAAATGTTTCAATTATATATATATATATTTATAGAAATTTTGTATTTCATTAAACCATAAAATTAGTTTTGTTGAAAAGATATATATAATACTTTATCAAAAGGTTTATAAAAATCTTTATATATAATTTAAACAATGATATTTATTAAATTTTTCTATTATAAATATTATATTGTACTAAGAGTATTTCTTTAAATTTTTTTTAATTTTTAATTTAAAAACGTTTATTATTATAATCAAAATTAAAAAATGAAACATATAAGTTAAAAAGTATTAACTTCAGAAGAATCATATTCTTTAATAATATTATGTCCAGAATAAATTTCACTAACTTTAGGACAATCACATTATTATTTTTTTCTTTCATAATTAAATTTTTTTCACTTCCTTTAACAGCAGCAACTCCTTTTATA
>JAJJLU010003742.1:0-34025 GCA_023807065.1 Isotricha intestinalis
ATGTTGGACATGGAAAATATTATGTTGGAGAACCTGCAGTTTATTCACTT
The DNA here is from genome assembly GCA_023807065.1 of Isotricha intestinalis. NCBI lineage: Eukaryota > Ciliophora > Litostomatea > Vestibuliferida > Isotrichidae > Isotricha > Isotricha intestinalis. Next base: position 51 of record JAJJLU010003742.1, read on the forward strand.
AAAGATTCTAAAGATGAATTTAAGAAAAAAGAATGTGTTGAAGTTTATGGATTAAAAGATGATTTAGAATATGAAATTAAACTTATAAGTGTAAGTGATATTATTTTAACAATTAATAATAAAAAAGAAAACATAAAAGCTATGAATGATTTCTTTACAGTTTACAACCCTGACGAAGAAATTGATGAAGATAAATTAATAATTTGTTTTGTTTCACCAGAAAAAACAACAAAAGATGGAAAAGAAGTTGATATGGAAAAACAAGCATTATATTTCCAAGTTTTAAATCATGAGAAAGATACAATAAAAAATATAATAGAACCATTATATGAAGGATGGAAATATGTTGAAAATATAAAAGTAGGTCAAACAAAAATGTTTAGACATGCTAAAACAACTAATCATAAAACAAATATATATATAATCGTAAATAATGGGGCAGTAGAAGTTCATCAAATAAAATGTATAACATTTCCATATTGTTATGATTCATCTTCTTATGAAAAAGATAATAAATTAATTTATGCTTTTAGTGCATTTGCTTCTTCAATAAATCCAGAAGAAGAAACTCATAATGGAAATCATACTCAATTTATTCATACTATTACTTGTGTATCTCAACATTCTAAAGGACAAAAAGAAAAAGATTGTGATGTTTCAATTAGATATTTTGATACATATGATTTAATTTCTTTAAAAGAAAATGAAAATCATGGTAAATTCCTTAAAAAAGATGATACTGAATCATATGAATTTTATGCTTCTACAAATAATAATTTTATTGTAGAAATTAATCTAGATGTTTTTGCAGGAGATGCAACTTTGGAATTTGATAAAGATATAATAAATAAATATAAATATGATTATATTTTCTTTGGTTCTTCAGAAAAATATATTTTTACTGATAAAAATGTAAAAGGTCATAAAATTAAATTTTGGATAAAAGCAAATACTAATTGTTATTATGTTGTATCTGCAAGGGAAGTAGAATATAAAAATGATGATAGTAAAATTGGTGAAAGTGGATTTATAATAAAAGCAATTAAAGGTGATGATAAAGAAAAAAAATCTTATGGTTTTTGGCATAATAATCCATCAAATATAAAAGTTCCATATGTAGTAAACTTTATTCCAATTAATTGCCATATTAATGTTTGGAGAAATAATACTCTATTATATCCAAATTCTATAGGTCATTACGAAGATATTTTATCTCATTCTTACTCTGATTCTGATTCTGACTCTGACTCTGACTCTGACTCTGATTCTAATTCTCCTTCATATTTCTCTGAAAATCATCCTGTTTATTATACTCAATTTAAAAATTTTAGTCATAATATTCCAAATGATAATTATTGTTATTATTATGTTGGAGCTTCTGAATCATCATATGAAATACCTGTTTTATTAAGAGAAAGTATGATTTATACTAGAACATTAACTCAAAAATTTAGAAAAGTTTATTTTATTTTACCTTTCCCTTATATTAAAGGTGATATTGATATAAAAATTAATATGAAAAATCTATATAAAATGAAAGCTAATGTTACAGTTAATAATAAACAAATTTCTGAACATAATTTTATTGGTTCAACTTTAATTGAAATAACAGAACTTTCTTTATCTGATTGTGAAAATTTGCTTGGTTGTCCTATTAGAATTTCTTTAGAATTAACTCATTTATATAATCTTAATGATACTAAAGTTCCAATTGAAATTGTATTTTCAACTTCAAGAAAAACTCCTTCAATTCTTCAAAAAGGAGTTTTAAGAAAAACTGGAATAAACGGTAATTCTACAGATTATTATTATATTGAAATTTCTAAAGAAGAAGAAGGTGAAATTATACTTAATTTTAAGAGAGGAAATGGAATAATGTTTGGAAAATTAGTTAAAAAAAATAATAGTGAAAATGATATAAATGCATGGAGAAAAAAAGCAATTTTACCGACTGAAAATAAAAATGATGAATTTTTATTATATAATCCTATTACCCAAAAAATGAAATATGAGAAAAACCATACTAAAAATTGTGATAAGGGATGTTTTTTAATTATAGGAGTTAAAAATAAAGAGAGTTTCTTAGGATATGATAGTTTCTTTACTTTGGAATATACAATTTTTATAAGATATATTGATAAGAAGGCAGAATTATCAAAAGTTGCAATTAATATTCCAGATAATGAATATATATATGGTTCTCTTGAAACAACTTCTTCTAATGGACAATATGATACTTATATTTATGATATATTTGATGATTATAAAGAAATTGAAATTGAATTTAAATCAGAAAAAGCAATAATGTATTATTCTCTTTCTTCTTTTGAAAAATCAAACGATAAAAATAAAATTGAATCAAAAGGGAATATAATAGTTAAAAATATAGCAAATATTAAAAAAGGAAGTCAATTAAAATTAACAGTATCATCAATTGAATTAGAAAAACAAAATATATCAATTTATACTTTTAAAATAAGACCAATTCATAAAAATAAATTATCACTTCTTGAATTATCAGGAGATAAACCATCAATATGTGATGCAAATGCAGATTCAATATGTAATTATTATCTTCCTTTAAGTTCTTATGATGGAATTAGTCAATTAATTCTTTATTCAGATTCAAAAGAGGAAGTCTCAATATATATTACAAAAACAGATTCTAATTATTTTGGAAATTGTATTGATGAAGAATGCATTAAAAGTGCTCTTCCTGCTAAAAAGAGATTTGATTTAACTTCTGAGAAACAAAATAATACAAATTATCTTATTATAAATCCTATTAATTATCAAAAAAGTGATATAATTTTAATATCTGTAACAACAAGAACTAAACAATTAATTCCATTATATGCAGTATTTAAATCTTATGTTAGAACAACAATTCCTACTTTAAATTCTCTTCAAATTATTAATATTTCTCCAAATCAAAATCAAACATTAAATCTAAATGATTATATGGATTCAATGAGTATTAAATATATTCAAGGAAAGGGAAAAATAAATTATGATAAAGTTTATAAATTAGAAAAAGGAAATAACACAACAAAAATATTTAGAATAAAAGAAAAAAATGTTTTAACAATAGAAAATCAAGATGGAGCAAATAATTTAATTATAGTTCTTGGATATGAAATAAATCAAAATAAAATTAATCCTGCAAGATCGAGTCAAAAACCTAGTGATGATAAAAAAAATAATAAAATTAAGATTCTAGATATTTTAATTATTGTTCTTGTTTTAATTTTAGTTGCTGTATTTATTACTGGTATTTGGACTTTAATTAAAAATAAAAAAGAAAAAGATAAATTAATGAAATCCATTGATAAATTATCTATTACTTTAAATGATAAAGAAATAGATAAAAAACAACATTTGTTGGATACTAATGAATTAGATTAAAATTAATTCAGTATTTATTATTAGAATTAATACAATTATTTTGTCTTTTTAAATAACAATTTTAAATTTAATAAAATAAAAGTCTAATTAATAAGTCCTTTTCCCAAATACATAATATTAGATAATGTACTTTTCATAATAATTATATTAATTTTTTAAATAGTATTTTGTTTTTATTTATTTAAATTAAAATTTAATAATATTCAAATACAAATTAAATAAAAATATTTAGTTCTCTTTTATTAAAAATACAAATATATTAATAAAATTTTATAATATATTTATGAAAAATAATCTTTAATTTTAAAAAATGAGTAGTTTTTTAAATGAATCTCCAATTCAAAATCAAAATAAAATAGATTTAAACGCAGATAATCAAGCATATAGTGAAGAAGCAAAAATGACAAGAAAAATTGAATTTGATAGAGGAACTCCTTTAAATTATGATTTCCCTTCAAATAAAGTTCACACAATTCCATATACAATAAAAGGTTTTTTTAAATTTACTTGGAAAAAAATAGGAAATTCCCCTTTTAATTTATGTATAATTGTAATATTTTTGTTTTATTTAATTGCATATTTAATTGAAATGAAAGCAATAACTCAGTTAAAATTATTTTATTCAATCTCTTTTCATATATCAACTTTAATAATTCAATTTTTTGTAATATGTATAGAATATATAAGAATATATATGAATGATTTAAAAATAAATAATCAAAAGGCTCGAATTTATGATACTGAAACTAGAAAATTTGTAGAAGATTCTTGGAAAAATATAAAAGTAGGAAATATAATATGTGTAAAGAAAGATGAAGTAGTTCCTGCAGATATAATAATATTAGAAGCTTTAGATCATAATCATCAATGTTATTTGGATTATTCTTCAGTTAATGGTATTTTTGATTCTTTTGTTACAAAAAGAGCTTGTCAAGATACACATGCTCCAGTAATGAAAAAAATATTATTAGGAGAATATATGAAAAATATTAAAGGATTTTTAAAATATGAAGAACCTAATTCAAATATGCATATATTTAATGGTAGATTAAAATTAGAATCTTTTCCAAGAGCTTCAGATATAAAAGATGATAATTTTGTAATGAGAGGAAGCACTATTAAAAATATTCCTCTTGTTTATGGTTTAGTTGTTTATACTGGAATGGAAACTAAAATTATGATGACTTTGAAATTTACTCAAAGTTCTAATAATCATCATTCTAATGATATTCCTTCTAAAAATCATATGTTAAGTTCTCATAAAAATCAATTTAATTCTGTTATTATTAAAAGAGATAGAGAAATAATTAAAGTCACTTTAAAATTTATTCAATATATTTTAATATTGATTTACTTCTTTTTTGTTGTTTTATTATTTTTAATTGAATTACATAAATCTTACTTATGTTATTATTCATTTAAAAATGGATATAAAAAAGAAAATGATGATCATTATTATTTAGATTTTTATTCTATTGATAAAATTAATATTAATAATTCAAAAAATAGTAAAACTGACCCTTTTTATGAAATGTTTTTAACTGTTGTTCAATATGCTTTAACTATGCACTTTCTTTTTCCTTTTAATTGGTTTGGTATAATGGAAATTGCCTATTTAATATTAACTAAATTTATTCAATGGGATGAAACTGTTTTATTGAAAAGAAAAAATAAAGCTGAAGTTATTAATGTTAATTGTTTAGCTGATTTTGGACAAGTTAGACATATTTTAACTGATAAAACTGGTACTTTAACAAATAGAAAATTTGCTTTGAAAGTTTGTTCAATTCATGGGAAATTATATTCTTTTGATGAATTAGAAAGAAAAGATGAAAATTATGTTTTTAGAATTAAAGATAATGATTTGAAAAATTTAGAAATTTACCAAGAATTACATTCAAATAGTAAATTTGCTCCAAATATAAAAGAATTTTTAGAAAATTTATTATTATGTAACAGTGTAAAATTATATAGAACAGAAATTAATGATAATAATAACAAGAATAACAATAAAGTTTTTGCTTCGTCATATGCAGAGGATAAAGCAATGTTAAAAACTTTTTCAAAAATAGGTTTTAAAATATTAAATATAAAATATAATATAATAACTCTTGATATAAATGGTGAAAAAAAATTATATCAAATAATAGGATTAAATAAATATACTGAAGATAGAAATAGAATGTCAATATTATTAAGAAATGAGAAGGATCCTGGAAGTATGTTGTTATGTAAAGCAAAAGATTTAACTATATTTTCTTTAATAAAAAAATCAAATCCCCAAATTGATAATGAAATAGCAAAAACAAGATATCAAATAAAAGAATTATCTAAATATGGTTTTCGTCCTTTTATTTTTTGTAAAAAAAATTTAACTGAAGAAGAAACAAATATATTTATTGAAAAATTTAAAACAGCTGAAAATTATGTTGTTAAAAGTGAAGAACATTTAAAAAATTTAGCAATAGAATATGAGCAAGGAATGTCGTTAGTTGGAGTTTTATTTTTTGAAGAGAAAATACCAAAAGATTTAAAATATTCAATAACAAAATTACAAAATTCAGGAATTAAAGTTTGGATAGCATCAGGAGATAAAAGAGAAAATGTATTATCAGTTGGAAAAAATTTAAATTTATATAATCCAAAATCAATAAGAGGTGATTTTTCAGACAAAGATAAACCAGAAGATTTAGATATTAAAATGAGTATGTTATTAATGCAATTTTTATTTCCTAATGATAAAATAAATAAAATGAAAACCAGAAAAGGAGTTTCAGTAGAATCAAATATAAAATCTTCATCAAAGGATTTAACAATATTATTAAGTGGAGGATGTTTTTCTAGAATATGTTCAGATCAAAGAAATTTTCAATCTTTAGCAACTTTATTATCATATTGTACTTCATTATTAGCTTATCAATTCACTCCAAATAATAAATATATTTTATGTCAAATGATAAGACAGTATTGTTCTAAAAATTCCAAAGTTTTAGCAGTTGGAGATGGATTTAATGATTTTACAATGTTAAAAGAAGCAGATTTATCTATTGGAATTAGAAGTAGAGAAATATTACAAGTAAGAAATACTTGTGATGTTATTGTTAGTAAATTTTCTCAAATTGTTAATTTAATTCTTCTTCATGGAACTTGGAATTTTTGGAGATTAATTAATATTGCTTTAACTTCTTTTTATGCTCATTTTATTATCACTCTTCCTACTTTCATTCATCAAAATTCTAATCCATATGGAAGTTGTTTTTTCCTTTTTTCTCCTGGAATGATTACTTTAATGATTTTAACTATAAATTTATTCATTATTCTTGTTTTCTGTTTTGATCAACCTGTTGAAAGAACTCTTTTATCTCTTAATTCTAATGTTTATAAAGAAAATTTTTATGATTCTAAAAAATTAATTTTGGAATTCGCATTAGATGCTATTAGAGGACTTGCTGATTCTTTAATTATTTATTTTTACTTTTATAAAGTTGATTGTATTAATAAAGAAGGAGAAACTCTTGATCAAGAAATTTTCGGTGTTGCTATTTTTTGTACTTTATTTTCTACTGTTATATTAAAAGTTTATACTTTGAGATTAAGAAGTATTAATATTATTCAAATTTTTTGTGGGATACTTACTATTGTAATTATTTATGGAATTTCTTATATCAATTCTTTACATCAAAATATTGTGATTCAAGGCTTTTCTTATTTAGTTTTATTTTTCAATTCAATGTTAGTTATTGCTATTTGCTTTATTTATGAATATACTGCAATTTCTTTAGTTATTTATTTTTCTGATGAAGAATTTTTATTAAAATTAACTCGAATGTTTATGGAATTTATTCATGACAATTCATTTTTTAAAAATTATAATGGAATGTATACTTATTTAGCTAAAGAAATGCCTCCCTTAATTAGTAAAATAGATAAAATTTCTTATCCTGAAGTTTTAGAAAAAATAAATAATAATGGTCATTCCTTAGATCCTGCTTTAGAAAATATGGCTGATGTTTCAAATGAAGAAGTAGCTAATTTAAAAATAAAAAAACCATTTTTAAGATTTTATGATAAAAAACTTGAAATTGATTATAAACAATATATAACTCAAGGAACACCAAAATATTTTTTAGCTTATTTAATAGCACTATTTCTCTTTTGGTTAACTGATATAGCAATAGAAGGAATAAATAACCAAAAAGTTCCGGTTTATTTAAAATTATCTTATATGATATTGGGTTTATTTTTTTTTATTCCATATTTAATGGAAAATTTTAATAGAATTTTCCCATTTTATTTATTCCTACTTTTAACATTTGAAATAATAGGAATATATATAGATAAAGATAATAATGATACCAGAATATGTATTCAAACATTTGTAATACTATCATTCCCTTTATATTTTAATTCAAATTCCTTCTCAATGATGGTATTGTTATCAATATATTATTGTATTGGTATAACTCCAGCAATATATTTAAATGAATTTGGTTTTAAAAAAGAGACAGGAAATCAATATTTCCTTTATTCAAATTTACCTTTATTATACCGTCGTCAGGTATATACATATGGATTAGTATCAATGATGGTAGTATTTTCCTATTATAATAAATTAATGTCAAGAATAGAATTTCTGAAATATTATAAAAGTAAAGTAGAATTGAAAAAAGACAATTTAATCATGGCAAACTTAATTCCTGATTTTGTAAGAGCAAAATATAATAGAAGAGAAAGAGGAGCAGTATATGGATATGAAACAGTAACAATAGTATTTTGTGATTTAAGTGACTTTGATTCATTAGTAGCAAAATTAACTCCAAAAGACTTAATAACATTTCTTGATGAATTATATTCAGTAATGGATCAATTTTGTCAATTACATGGATTACAAAAAATAGAAACAGTAGGAAAAACATATATGGCTGCTGGAGGTATAAAAGAATGTGAAATTGATGTAGATCCAATAACTTTATCAACTCATCCTGCAATAAGATCATTTGAATTTAGTATGGATATATTGGATTTAGTTCAAAAAATGATTTTAACTTCTGGTGATAAAATCAAGGTTAAAATTGGTATTCATACTGGAAAAGTTATTCCTGCTGTTGTTGGTGAACATAAACCTCAATTTTCTCTCATTGGTGATGCTGTTAATACTACTGCTAGAATGTGTACTAATTCTAAAGATAATTGTGTTAATTGTTCTGAATTTTCTTATGAGGAAATTAAACAAAAATATAAAGATTTTACTCAAAGTACTAAAGAAGTTAAAGGAAAAGGAATGATGAATTTATATTTGTATGATCCTTCCAAAAATAAGAAAAATATCGATTCAAAAATGAAAAGTTTTGGAAGAGATACTTCAGGAAATATGATTGTTAAAAGTATTAGTAAAAATATTCCTGTTCTTGTTAAACAAGGGACTAAAGGTTCCAGAGGGAATAATAATAATATTATTCAACCTAATGAAAAAAATTATAATAGAAATTATGATAAAATTAGTGTGGAAAATAATATGAGAAATAGTATTGATTCTTCTATGTTTATTGTTGAAAATTCAAAAGATTTACTTATTAATAATAATAATACTATTAATAATTTTTTGGGACATGGAGAAGGAGAAGAATTTTTTAATAATTATGAAGAAAAAAGAATAAGACAACATCTTGTTGAAAAAAAAAATAAAGAAATTCCAGATGTTAAAAATTCATTTTTTAATAATTCTCTTCTTTTATTCAAATTCTATGATGAAGTTTCTAAAAATGGTTTTATTCGTTTTGAAAAAATAAGATTACAACATAGTGAATTAAAATCAATTATTATAAATGGAATATTAATAGCAGTGTTATTATTTGGTTTATATATGATTAGTCAATATGCAATTTTATCTGACGAACCAATATATTTAATTATAATAAGTAATGCAATTTTTTTAGCATTATTAGTAGGAATTGTATATAAAACAAATAATTTAATTCATTCCTATCCAGAAACTCTTCCATATTTAATAATGACAATATATTTAGGTTTAACAATAACAGAACAAGTAGCAATGAATAAAATAAAAGAACAATTTTCTTTAAATTTCCTAGTGCAACAAATATTAATAATAACAGCATTAGGAAATTCAGGAATATTAAATTACTTTCAATTCTCATATAATTTATTATTATATATAATAATCTTCTCAATAAATTGTATAATAAATCGAAATAAACACAGAATAAAAAAAGCATGTATTCACTTAATTCTTTTATGTTTTATGAATCAATCCTTCATGATATTAACATATTATAATCAAACAATAAATTTCCTTCGTAATCAAGAAGAATCGAAAGCATTAAATGAGAAAGAAAAAATGTTATTCAATCTAATGCCCCTTCATGTAGTTCAAAACATGAAAGATGATATCCCAGTAGCTGACGTTCTCGATAATGTGACTCTCCTCTTTGCTGATATTGTCCGTTATACAGATTTTGGAAACTGTCATCAACCAGTTGAGGTAGTCCACATGTTAATGGAGTTATTCAAGCGTTTCGATAATGCCACAAAGGAATGCTCAGTTTACAAAGTGCATACAATAGGTGATTGTTATGTAGTAATGGGATTTAATGGGAAAGTTTCTATGAATGATAGAAATTATTATGAAGAAGCTAAAAATGTTTGTAAAATGGGAGAATGTATGATAAAAATAATAAGGGAAGTTAGAAAAAAAGTAAATTTCGAAAAATTAGATATGAGAATTGGTATACATACTGGTCCTGTTATTGCTGGAATTATTGGAAGTACTGTTGTTAGATATGATATATTTGGAAGTGATGTTTTAATCGCTAATAAAATGGAAAGTGCTGGAGTACCTGGAAGAATTAATATTAGTGAAGATACTAAAAAGTTACTTGAAAGTAAGGAACTGCCCTATAATTTAGTTTTGAATAAAGTTGTACAAATTCCAAGTGTTGGAAAAGAAATTAAATGCTATTTAATTGATAAAGGAGATCCTGATAAAGTTAATTAAATATTTTTTTCGTTGGGTTTTATTATATATTATTTTAGTTGATTTATGTATTTTTATATGGTATATTTTAATGTTTTTTTATTTGTTTTTTTATGATTTTTAATAATTTTATTTATTTATATTTTTACATATAATTTATCAAAAATAAATATTTATAGCTCTAATAAAATTTTATCCTTCAAGAATTTAACATTAATAAATTTTGATTATTTTCAATTATTTAATTGAATTAATAAGGTTTATAATTATCAATTGGTTTAAAATTCTTTGATATTATATTTGTTCTATCAGGACCAAATAAACTTTCATTTTGTAAAATTTGTTTTTCTTTTCTTTTATTTTCTTTTTCATTATTTGATTCTTGAGAACTTGAATTAGAATTTGAACTTTTATCATCTCTTTCTTCAGGAAATAATTTTATTTTTTCATGATTTTTTATATAATTACTTAATTTTGATAAATCGGTTCCTTCAATATCAAATAATTTATAATGAAAATATTTATACCATGAAGGATTATTTATATATTTATTAAAATAATCTTGAAATTTTTTATTATCTGATTCTAATTTTTTATTAATTATAATATTTCCATTTTTATAATCATCAAAAACTATTTTTGATTTTTTATTATTTTTATCATTATCATTTGGTAATAATTGTAGAAATAAATTATTTTTATTTGAAAAAGAATTTATTTCTTGTTCATTAATATTATGATTATTTGTTTTATTATCAATTCTTGATATATCATTATTATTTAATGAAAATATATTATAATTATCTTTCAAATAAACATCATGACTATAATTAAATAATTTATTTTTATTTTCAATCAGACAATTATTTATTTGATTACCATTAAAATTTACTTTATTAGGTAATAAATAATTTTTTTGTAATAAATTCAAATCATTTTTATTTTTTATTTTAGGTTCAGCTCTTTTACATTCAACCCACTTACCATATAAAAAATGGCAATTTGCATGAAATAATATTTTATCAATAGTTTCTTTTTCAGAAAATATAATAAAACCAAATCCTCTTGATCTTCCTGAAAGTTTATCTTTCATAATAATAATTTTTTCAATTACACCAAATTGACTAAAATATTTATTTATAGATTCTTCTGTTAATAAAGGATGAAGACCTCCAATAAACATTTTTCTTTGAATTAAATTTTTGTTATTAGAAGATGTTGAATTATTTTTATTTTCTATTTTTAATTTTTTGTCTGATGAAATTGATTTATTTCTTTTAAATATTTTTTGACTATTTTCTGATGAAAAATTATCAATTTGTTCTTTTGGAATTGCTAATTTACAATCTAATTTTTTTCCTTTTATTATATGAGGTTGGGATTTTAATATTTCTGAAATCATATTTTCATTTTCTACAGTGATAAAACCAAAACCTCTTTGATGTTCTAAGAAAATTATTATTTATTTATATTTAATTACTTGTATTTTTATCTATTATAATCACGCAATCAGTTAAATGTCCAAATTTACTTTCAAAATAATTATTTAAATCCTCTAAAATTGTTATATTTAAATATTACTTTCTGAGATATTTTTCGATATTCCTCCAATAAATATTTTATTGTTACTTTAAAAATTTTAATAAGATATCTTACTTAATCTTTGTGGATGACATATATTATTAAATTAAAAAAAAATAATTTAAAATAATATTTTGATTATGAATGAATTAAGAATAAAACTTAAAACTTAATATTCACAAAAACCAAATTTAAAAATCTTTAATTCCCTCAACATAAAAAAAATTAAAAAATAATAAAAAAGAAATTTAACCCATAAATAACCCTTTATATCAAATATTAAAATATGATAATTTAAATATTCAAAATTTAAAAACCATAAAAAAATAAAACCAAAAGAAAAAAAAATAGTTTAATTTAATGAATATCATTGTCATCAACATGTGTACATTTCAAATAACTTAATCTCTTAATTTGTGTATTATCTTCAACTTGAATGGTACAATGATGAATTCCATATTTTTGGCAAATCAAAGTAGCTTGTTCCAAAGTTTTCTGAGGACTATTACTTAAAATATGTAAACTAATACTAGGTCTCCCAATACTAATACACCAAATATGTATATCATGAATATTAACAACACCAATAACTTTTTGTAACTCATTATATAATTTCTCAGCATTAATATCACCTGGAGCAGCTTCCATTAAAACATTAATACAATCTTTAGAAACTGGTATAGTTGTACATAACACAATAATAGCAAAAACAAATGTACATATAGGATCAAAAATTCTTATTCCAGGATGAGTTTCTTGGAATAAATATATGATAATAGCAGCAATTAACACCCCAAGTGATTGAATCATATCTCCAATAATATGAATATAAGCAGCTCTAATGACTGGATTATCATCCCCAGTATTTTCATCAAATCCTTCTCCTAATAAGGGGCTTTCTAATCCTTCATCAATTTCTTGATTCATTTGTCCAATGGCTTTCCCATCCATCATATTAGGAACTGGATTATAAGCAAGGACTCTACTCATAATAATATTAAATATTAATCCACAAGTTGCTATTCCCATCATTACTAAACCTATTATTTCTCTTGGATGAAATATTCTATCAATAGCTTCTGTTATTAACCAAACAGTAAGTACCCAAATAATTAAAATTGATGATAAAGCTCCTATTACTTCAGATCTATGGTAACCATATGTTAGCGATGGATTAGCAGGACGCATTGCTATGAAGAGAGAAAACATAGATATGAGAAATCCTGCTAAATCTGAAAGAAGATGTGCTGCATCTGTCATTATTGCTAAAGAACCTGCTATGTATCCTCCCACAAATTCTATTGTCATGAATGTAGCACAGAAGAAGCATATTCTAACTAATTTTGATATTGCATTTTTGTTCTCCTCTTTTAACTTTTTTTGAAAGTCACTCTGCTTGAAATGTTCTTCTAAGGCTAATGGCTCGTTTTCAATTGGAATAGTTGACATTTTTTTTTTGTTTATTTTTTATTTTTTTATGTATTTATTTTGAAAAATATGAAGTTTTTAATATAATAATTTTTTATAATTTATTTATATAATTTTTATTTTGGGCATACTTTATATATTGTTATCTGCTGTGATTGGCAAATTATGTAAATTTTGTTTTAAATTAGAAAATAATTATTTTTAAAATATTAATTTATTTATTATTTTATTTTTTCATTTAAAAAGTATTAATCGTTAAAAAAAATATTAGAATAATTAATAGTTATAAATTAATTTAAATAAAACAGTTTGTGAAAATTTATCTTCTTCATCATAAACAAAAACTAAAACTTCGGCAAATCCAGATTTAAATTGGGCAGGAATAGAGATATTAACATATTTAGTTTCATTAGCATTAAAAGGAACTTGAGTATCAACAACATTTAATACTTCTTCATTATCACTATCAAATTTTAATAAAATAAAATTATTTAATTTATTAGTAAATTCATATTTAATATTAGTTATTTCTCCAACAATACATTTTACATTAACATTAACATTAATTTCAGGTTTTGAAGTAGAATATTTTAATAACCATGTTTTATAAGTTTCTCTTTTTGCAATATTAACACAATTTATAATAACTTCATTTCTAAAAGAACTTTTTGGATAAAGAATCATTGCAATTTCTTTACTTCCATTAACAGGTAATTTAAATGGATTTGAATTTTCATTTGGGAAAAATACTGTTTCTCTGTTTGAAAATAATTGAAGTAATAATTCGTCATTGCTTGAATCATTGTTATATATATATAATGGGGAAATTAATTTTTTTCCTAAATTTGTGGTTAAAGTTAATAATTCTACTGATAATATTTCAACTTTCCAAGTTGAGTATAATTTTGATTGTGTTGGATCTAAATATAAAAAAAAATAAAATGAATGGAAGTAACCTTCTTCTTTTACTTCGTAATTGAAATAAAAATTATTTTTTGATGGTTCTATTCTTAATGTTATATGTTGATCAGAACAAAAATAATTATTCTGAATTTCTGCATTTTTTCTTATATTTTTTCTAAAAGGATTAACTAAATAAATATCAGTATTTGAATTACAAGCAGAATAATATTGAAAAATATGATCAATAATAGGAAAAGAGCATTTAATTGTAACTGAAAGAGAATATAAAATTTCATTACTGGATTTTAATATATTTATAATAAATTTTTTTTTATCTAGGCTTTTTTCATAAGTCAATAATTTAAATAATAATGGAATATTTTCATTACCATTAATTTTAAAATAATTATCATTTGATATTATATTAAAATCATCTGGTCTTTCATAATTATGATCTTTATTTATAATATTTTCCCATTCAATTGGATCATGAACTAAAGAAATAATATTAAATTCATTTTTATTATGATTAATATTACTATATAATCTTTGGTAATTTTCATCTTCTTCAGATTTTATTTCAACATGAAAACTTTCTTCATCAGTGAAAGGATTTGTGATTATATAATTAAAATAATATGGTTGTCCTAAAATTAATGATATTTCAAAAAAGTTTTTATGATTATTATGAATTATCCTATTTAATAAATTTCCCTTTGTTGCATCTTTAAATTGACCTATCATTTGTAATTTTTGAAAATTTTTTTCATCTCTTATTTTCTTATTTTTATAAAAAGTTAATTTTGCTTCTTCAAGTTTTTCTTTATTCTTTAATTCATTTTGATCATTAAAATATCTTAATACTCTTACTTTTTTTTCCATTTCAGGTTCCATTTTCATTTGTTTAATTTGGTAAATTTGAGATTCTTTGAATTTATCATTTAAAGGATTATTTCTATAAATTATTTCTCCCATTTTTTCTTTTTCTTCTTCTGATAAATTTTGCATACTTATTGGTTTTGCTAAAACTTTTTTTTTCTTTAAAGAATTATTATATCCACTTTTACAATCAATATATTTTAATCCTTTAGGATCATAATTAAATTGTTTTAAAGTTTTCAAACCATCATTTCTTAAATATAATTGAATATATCCTTTCAAATCAAAATAATTGTCATAAATTTCATATTGTTTTAATTGATAAATTTGATGTTTACCTTGTCTGATTATATCTTTTAATGGAACTTTAATAAAACCTAAACACATATTTTTTTCAACATCCATAACTTTAATAGGCATTTTTTTAAATAATAAATATTGAATAAAATCTCTATAATCAATTGAATTATCATTTGAAGGATCAAATTTAAGATTCATTATAATTTTATTATCATTATTAGTGGATAACTCACTTCCTTCTGGCTTTAAAGTTAATGAATTACTATAATATCTTAAATCACTCTCAGGTTTATTAACAATACAAACTGGAGAATAATTATCTTGTTGATTAAAAAAGTCAAAAAAAAATTGTAGTTTATTTGGAATTTGATTTAAACTTATATTTTCATTTTTAGGTTTATAAGCTAAAAATTGAATTGAAATATGATTTGATAATTCATCACCTTTAATTTCTTTATCTAAAGTATAATCAATTAAATTTTCATTTGGTTCATCAATATCTAAAGCTAAAATACCTTTTGAAATTAAATCTCCATTATTAATATCTGTTTCTTTTTGTCTTTTATCATATATAATTTTATTTTTTTGATAATCATCTTCAATATTTTTACTCATATTTTCATAAGATCTAAATAAATTTTTAGTTTTTTGAAAAGATTTAAATTCATTAAATTCTTTTAAATCATTTTCATTAAATTTAGTTTGAGTAATAATTCCCATCGGAACATTAAGATATTTAATAACTTCTTTAACTTTTTCCTCTTTTTTTCCTTCAAGATTATCATCCACTTCAGTTTGGACAGAAACTTGTAAACCAGGAATAGACTGAGTAGCTTCTATATTGTTTTCTTCAACAAAAGAAAGAACATTAGCTTTATTTGAATTTTTTAAACTTTCTTGTAAATTACCAATCATTTCATTTCTTCTATTAATTTCAGCTTTTAATAAACTAATTTGTCTTTGAGAATCAATACTTTTTTGAACATCAATTTGATTAATAATACTACTTTGACCAATATCACTTTTTTTTTCAAAGGTTCCATCAAAAGGTCTTTCATCAGTACTTAAAATAAATATAATTTTAATAATTCTATCAGATAAATTTTCAGGGTCCCATAATTCATCTCCATAGACTGTTACACCTGGTCCAGTAATAAAATAACTTTCTCTATATATATTATCCATATTAATATTATCTGGAACATATACTGAATATCCAATAGGAACATTTAAATCTTCTTGTTTTGTTGGTGATATTGGAATTGATAAAGTATAATTTAATTCTATTATAAATGCACATGATGCTAAATTATCTGCAAAAAATTTATCTATTGCTAATACTCCTTTATAATATAATGTGATTTCATCTTTTTTTATTAATGATATTGAATTTTCTAATCCATTTGAATTTATAAAACACCATGTATTATGAATTCCACATTTTAATCTTCTTTCTTTTATTATTATTTTATTGGATTGATTTTCTGAGATAAAATATTTTTTTTTTCTATATATATTTGCAAAGGAAATTAATTGATTTTCTAATTGATTGTTTATTTTAATTTCTATATTTTTAAAATAAATATCTTCAAAATTCACTGTTTTAATTTCTTCTTCTAAATCAAGTACTTTTGGTAAATATCTATTTAATAAACCAGGTAATTGTTCATTATATGCTAAAATTACATAATTAGGCAATAAAAAATTAATTGTTTTCAATTTTGGATAAGATAAAATATTATATTCTAAAAAAGCATTATCATATTTAACTAAGCTCTCCATTTTTTTATATGTTAATTCTCTAGGAGAACCTTTAAAAATTTGAGAATTTAAATTTTGTTGATCTGCATTTGTAGGAATTGTATTTTTAATTTCAAATATTGTCCACCCTTCACATGTTTGATTAATTATATCTTCATCTTGATTTGTTTCAACAAAAATGATTTGAAAAATACAAGAATCAGATTCTGTATGCGGGCATAAAACATATGAATAAAAAGGTTCTGGTTTAATTACTTTAATTTCATTTTTATCATCTATTTTAACTTCTATTTTTTCTCCTCTATATGTATTTCCATAAAATTTATTATTTCTCCTATTACACATATTCATAAAAAAACGAATGAAATATTTATTATTTGGATTTAAATCTTTTGCATTTTTTTTTAAACCTTTTATTTGGTCAATTTTTATTGAAATTCCTCTTGATGATTTATTTTGATCAAGAGTATTTTCTATATTAATACTATTATTCATATTTCTTTCAATTGATTTGAAAAAAAGACGAAGATTCTTTACACTATTATCTCCCGAATAACTTACTAAATCACTGACTGTAGAAGTAAATTGTTTCATTTTTTATATTTTAATTAAAAAATTAAAAAAAACAATATTAATAATAAAAATAATATAAAAAATACTTTTAATAAAAATTCTAACAGGAATAAAAAATAAAAAACATTCAAAAAAAAAATGTTCTTCAAAAAATTTGATTTCATCTCTTCAGAAATAACATTATTTTATAGAGGAAATGAAAACCATTCTTCAATAATGTCAGGAATACTTTCAATAGTAATGGGAATAGTAATAGTATTTTTAATAGGATATCTCTCAATAGATGTAATAGCAAAGCAACATCCAACATCATTTTACTTTACAAAATTTATAGAAGAAATAGATGATTATCCTTTAAATTCCACAGCTCTTTTACATTATGTTTCCTTATATAATAGTGAAAATGAACAAATTGGAATAGATACAAAAGCAATTTATGTAATTGGAGTTAGTGTAAATGATGGAACATTTACAAGTGATAATGATATTAGTAAATATTCTCATTGGATTTATGATTCTTGTGAAGAAAGTGATTTAGGAACTTTTAAAGATACTTACACAAATGAACAACTTAGTAATTTATTTGGATCTCTTTGTATAAATAGATATTATGATAAAGATACTAATAGTGTTATTAATAAAAATGATGCTAATTTTATTTATCCTACTTTAGCTCATGGAGCTTCACAACATAATAATTTTGAATATGGAGTTTATTATCAAAGATGTCAAAATAATAGTGTTATTAATGGGAATAATTGTTATTCCAAAAGTCAACAAGATAATTATATTTCCGGTGTTATTGGATATGAAATTTATTTTATTGATCATAGTATTGATGTTGAACAATATAATAATCCTATTGGTTATGCTGTTCATAGAATAACTAGTGAATTAAATGCTAATTCTTTTGTTTTAAATCATTTAAATTTTCATCCTGTTGTTGTTAGAACTAATGATGGATTATTTTTTGATAATTTAAAAAATACTATTTCATATAATTTTGATTATAATGAAAAAATCACTCATGTTAATGATGATTATAATATTTTAGGAAGTTTTAATTTTTGGATGCAAAATACTATTGATACTTATGATAGAGCTTATAAAAAAGTTCAAGATGTAGCAGGAGGTATTGATGGTATTCTTGAAATTGCAATGTTGATTGTCAGATTTATTAATTCTTTCTTTTTTAATGATTATCAAATTCTTTATGATTTTCATGCTGAATTACAAAATCATGATAAAAAAAGGAAGAAAAATAAATTAAATAATTCTTATTTTAGTGGAAATATTGATAATAATCATAATGGATTAAATAAAAGAGAAAAAGATTTAGAACAAAATGTTTCTGTTTCTAATGGATTAACTTTTAATAAAAGTATTGTTAAAAGGAAAAGTCCTATGATTACTAATGCTTATATTAATAATTCTGGTTCTTTTTCTAAAGGTCCTGTTGAAAAAAATAAAACTATTAAAATGCCAAAAAAAATAAAATGGAATCATTATTTTACTAATTTGGTGAAAATTAAAAAATATAATTACATTGAAAATTTACAAGATAAAAGAGAAGAAGTTATTAGTGAGGAAAAAATTATTGAAATGGATTTTTTAATTAATAAAATAAAAGAAAAAATGCAGAAAGATTTTAATTTCAATAATCCTAATAATACATTAATGACAGAATATGAAAATAATAACGATAATATAGATAGTAAAAATACTAATAATGGTTTATATGTAAATACTCCTATGCCATTATTATTAAATAAATAATTTTTTTTATTTTTATTTATAACTTAGAGTATAAAAATTTAATATAAGAATTAAATAATAAAAAAAATATTTTAAAACACAAATAAAAGGAGATGATTACTCAATTAATTATATATATAATATTTAACCCAAATTAATAATTAATAAATATCAAAAATTATTTTTTCAAACAGCCCAAAATAAAAAACATATACACTTTTAATATTATTTATTTACAACTTATATGCATATTTTCTAAATTTTTAATTTTTTGAATTTTCTCTTTGACATAATTTTCATCTCCTAAATAATAATGTTTAACAGCTTTACAATTTTCATTGAACTCATAAATAAGAGGAATAGCATTAGGAATATCAACATCAACAATAGCTTCATCACTCATATCATCTAAATACTTAACAAGAGCTCTCATGGAATTACCATGAGCAACAACTAATACATTTTTTCCTTTTTTAATTTCTGGTAAAATAACATTATTAAAATAAGGAACAACTCTATGAACAGTATCTTTTAAACTTTCAGTTAAAGGTAATTCTTTTCTATCAATAGATTTATATTGTTCAATGTTAGCAGGATTTCTTTCATCATTTTCATTTAATTTTGGTGGTGAAATTTCATATGATCTTCTCCATTTTCTAACTATTTCTTCACCATATTTTTTTGCTGTTTCTTCTTTATTATATCCTTGAATTGCACCATAATGTCTTTCATTTAAATGAAAATTTTTTATTACTGGAATATATAATTGATCTAATTGATCTAATATATCAAATGCTGTTGTTATACATCTTTTTAATGTTGATGTATAACATATGTCAAATTTGAAATTTTGAGCTTTTAATATTTTACCTGCATAATATGCTTCTTTTATTCCTGTTGATGTTAATTCCACATCTGTCCATCCAGTAAAATAATTTCCTTTATTAAATTTACTTTGTCCATGACGGATTATAGTTAGTTTATAGGTTTTTTTAGGTTCGAATTTTGACATTTTTTTTATTATTTTTTTTAATCTTTTTTATATAAAAAATCATTTTTTTGAATAGTTATTTATTTTATTAATTTTGAAAGAATCGATAATAAAAATTATTATTAATACAATAATAGTTTTATTATTATTTCTTTCAAAACATTAATAATAAAATTTGCATCCTTCATCAAATAACTTAGCCATTGATTATGATAATGAGATATCTCATCATAATTTAAGTCCATTTTCAATTATATTTTGTTAACTCTAATTTATATCAAAAATTTGATAATTTAGTATAATATTTTTTGTATAAATTCAAAATTATTTTTGTGATTAATGTTTTGACTTTGAGTTTTTTTTATTTAACTGTTTGAAGGGAAATAAAAAGGGTTTTATAAAGATTTTATATTATTAAGTTAAAATAGTTAAAATAATATTGAGATAATGTAAAACATGATTGATCAATAGAAATATTTATACTTATTTTAATAATATTATTTCTGTTAATTTGAAAATAATGGTTAATTTACTTTTAATGATGTAATTATTTTTTTAATTTCAACATACAAATTTCTTACCATTTATATTATTTTTATTTTATTCACTATTTATAAAAGAATATTTGACAAATAATAAAAATGGAAGAATTAATTGTAAATAATTATTTAGATAATAATATATCCAAAAAAAAAGTTCAAACAAATATTATTGATCAAAATGTTTTGTCAGATGAATTAAAATCAAAATTAAGTTCAAAATATATAAATCCAAATTTCAAAATCAAAATTTCATCAATAATGACAAATTTTTCCAAAAATAATAAAAAGACTTCAAATGAAGTAGATGAAAATATAAATAGTTTTTTTTGCATATTTATTAATAAATTAAATAATATTCATAAAAGGAAAACATTTAATATAAAAAAAAATGATATTTTATCTTATCTTGATTCACCGTTAAATAGTCCAAAAAATGATAAAAAAATGAATAGTATATATATGTCAAATATAAATATACTTAAAAATAATAATTCAAGTTGTGAATTAAAAAATAATAAAAAAGTTAATTTTTCTGAAAAAATAAAGAACAATGCTAATTTAAGCCAACCACATTTTTGTTCAAAAAGAGAATCTAAAGATATTTCTTTGAATAATAATGAAAATTTTTCTAAAGATATTATAATGAAAAAAAATATCATTAAATATAGAAATCCTTCAACTATTTTAAAAAAAAAAAAAACAAATTTTTCTCAAAATAGTAGTACTAATATAGTTGATAATATTAAAAAAATTAAAATGGAATTTGGTTTATATTATTTTATTTTTTTTATTATTCTATATAATACCCAATTCTCCTTATTTTTAATTAAATATTGATTAAAAAAAATTAAATATTTAAAGGGAATATATATTTAATATCAAAGATAAATAATTTAAAAAATTTCTTTATTCAATTAAAAGAAAACACCTTTTTGTAAAATATTTAGATTGATTAAAAAAGAAAAAAATTTTATAAATTAATTATTATTATAATTTAATGAATTATTGAGAATTATTTTAAATAAAAAATGTAAATTATGCTTTTATAAAATACATAAAATTTTTACATAAATATATTAATTATCCTATTCTTTATTCTTAATTAATGTTATATTAATGAATAATTTTTTATTATTTCATATAATCCAGTTTCTTCATCAGCTCCCATTTTACATAAATTAAATTTGTCTAATTCACATATTGGTAATTTCAATTTACTAATAAAATCCATTATACTTTGAGAATTAAAAAACATTTTTTTCTTTTCTTTATTTCCTTTATTAAGAAATTTTGTATTCATTAAAGTTAAATGAACAGTAATATTATAAAAATTATTTTCAAAATTAATGTTGAATTGTTTAAAATTTTCTTTTTTTATAATCCCACCTTCAACTAATTTTCTAATAATTAAATCTATAATTTTAGTTAAACGATAATAAGAATCATCTTCTACCATTTTACCATAAATTACTTTTGTATTTTGAATATTATCAAAACAAGAAAATTTATCAAATTCACAAGTTATATTTCCTTCAGATAATTTTTTAATATCATTTTCAATATTATCTAAAATATTTTTAATTTTATCTAATTTTTTTATATCTTTTCCTACTTCAAAAAGTGCTAAAGTTATATGTAATTTTTGTGGTTTTTGTAATAAATTTTCATCAAATTCTTTCGGGCATTCTTTTTTTAATTCTTCACAAAATTTATTGTAACCTTCTATAAATTTTGGATTATCAAAAGGAATCATTAAAAAGTAATCTGGATGTACTTTAGTATAATTTTTTTTTGAATTCATTAAGTCAAATAAATAAAATTGTAGAATTATTTATATCTAATTAATTAATTATTTTATATAAATATGTTTAATGGAAATAATAAAGGAAATAGAAATTATTATCCTAATAACAGTTATAACCCAAACAATAAAAATTTGAAAGGAAATTTCAGAAATTTTCCCAGGGGTGACAATTCAAATCAATTGAAAGGAGTTATGAATTTGTTTAATAATAATGGATTGAATGTATCAGAAAAAAAAGATAATAATCCAAATAATTATTCAAATAAAAACACTGGAAGTATTTTTAAATCAAACAAAGATAATAATAGTATTTTTACAAATGCTTTTAGTAATAATTCATGCCCTCCAAATTGCAAAAATGGTTTTACTTTTAATAATGAAAAAGGAAATATCCAAATTGAAGAAAATAAAAATATAGGATTGAACATTAATCAAGATAACAATAACCAGAATAATAATCAATTCTTCAATCAAGAAAATACCATATTTAAAATAAATGCTCTAAATATTAATCATGAAAATATTAATGAAAATCCAATTTTTTCCTATAATCCAATTAATCAAAATAGTATATTTCAAACAAATAATCAAAATATAAATCATGAAAATATTAATGAAAATCCAATATTTTCTTTAAATAATCAAATTAATCAAAATAGTATATTTCAAACAAATAATCAAAATACATTTCATGAAAATATTAATGAAGATAAAACATTAAATAATAATAAAGATAATGATATAAATATTGTTGGTGATGAACCGAAAGAATTTGAAGATGAAGTAAATGAAATGTTTGGACTTAAATCAATAATATAAATATTATTTGAATATTATTAATTTTAATATAAAATAAACTTAAGATTTATTCTATTAAATTAATATTAAATACCTAAAAAATAATTATTTAATTTATTATTGTTCTTTTTTTTCATCTTTTTCTTTAAGATTTAAAACTTTTTTCTGTAATTCATATTCATTTTCAAGATTACTAATTAAACCTTTAGGAACTTTCATATCATTATATAAATCAATAAATTTCTCATAATTATTATTATGAAAAAACTCATATTTTTCTTTTAATTCAGTAATTAAAAAATGTAATAATTCATCGAATTTCATTTTTATTAAATTTTCTTGATAATGTTTTAATAAAACTAACCCAATTCTAATTATACAATTCCAACCTTCTAAAATTAACATATCTATAATTCTTAAAATGATTTTAGTATTATTTCCAGATAAATTATTTGTAAATAAAGTTATAAACCAAGGTGAAATATAACTTCCACTATCAACATTATTTTTTTTAAGAACAATTGATAATTCAGGTAAATAAATATAAATTAATCTTTCAAAAACATAAAAATATTTTTTAATCATTTCAAATTCATTTAAAAATGATTTTCCATAATCTGTTTTTGATAAAAGGCAAGACATAACATCAAAGCATATTTTTTCATTATTAATTAAAGTTAAAAAAAACCCTACAATATAATTCATACCTTGACAATATCCAATATATTCATATTTATAAGCAATAGCTATTAAAATATTATGTAATTTTTTTCTATAATTTTCTTCATCTTCATCAAAAAATGTTCTTATCACATCAAGTTGAATAACATCTATAACTGGAGAATTAAAGTTTAAAGATTCTTCTAAAGTTTTTTCATATGGAACTTCATCAGGATTATAATGAAGAATATTAAAATACATTTTTATATGTTTTTCAAAATCATAAATTTTTTGTCCTTTTAAAAAGAATGTTTTATATATTATTTTTTGACATATTGGATATAAAGTTTTATTTAGTAAAGTTAAATTTATATAGTCTTTTAATTCTAAATATCTAAATGAAGAATTTAAAGTTATTAAAATATGACGTAATTTTGTATTATTTGTGGTTAAAATTTTTTGATTAATTATTAATTCTTTTTTATTTTTATTTATTAACCTTTTTTTTTTTAATTTTTTATTTTTAATAAAATACATATTTGAATTCATAAAAGAAACAAAATAAGATATTTGTTCATTATATAAATTTTCTTCTGTTGAAATTTCAAGAATAATATCATTTGAAATAGGTAAATCTAAATCAAAATTTCCAAAATGAATTAAAAAATCTCTTATTATAATAAATAATTTTTCTTTTTTTATTTTTTCAGTGATCATTTTTTTTTCATTTTCAGAAATTAAAATTTTATCACCTTTATCTAAATCTTTTCTATGTTTTAAACTTTTATATACTTCTTTTTCAAATAGAAGTTCAATCACAGAATTTTTTTTATAATCAATCATTTTTTTCCAAAAAATTTTACTTCGATAATTTTCATATTTTTCACTTAAAGCTTTACATAAATAATATTTAGAATCAGATTCTTTATCATAATAATAAGTCTTTTCAGCAATATATAAAATAGCAAAATTTAATTCAAATAATTCTTTTTGAATACTTGAATTCATAGATATATCAATTAATATTTCAGTTAATTTATCAAATTGATTTTTATTTTCATATTTTTTAACTAATATTTTTTTATAAATATCATTTAACATCTTATCAATTATATCATTAGCAAATTTTCCATTTGTTTTAAGTTTATTTTCAAAAGAAATAAATAATTTCCTATTTATATTATATGGATTATTACTAAATAATGTTCCAAAAACAATTTCATCATTTTGTTCTAAGTTAATATGATAATTTTTTTGGTTCCCATCGTAACCTATATCTGAACTAGGAATTGAAAGTTTTCTTTGTCTTATTAATTTATTAGAAGAATTTATTATTGATTCAATATTTCTTCTATAAATATCATATAGAAGTAAATCTTCTTTTATAAATCTTTGATTTGGTTTATATTTATAATTAAATTTTTCTTGATATATTAACATATCATCATTAATTTTAACTTTAAATACTTCTTGATTTTCATAACTTAAAAGAACTATATCTAAAGATTTTTTTTGTTCAGTTAAAATAGAAATAAATTTTTCAAAATTAGAATATAAAAAATATAATCTTTTTTCTTCACAATCTTTTAAAGAATTAATAATAGAAAAATATTTAGAATTATTATCTTCATATATTTTATTAGTTTCATTTAATAAATTTTTATATTTTTGTAATTCTTCTGCTGCGTCAACTCTTAATTTTGTTAAGACCATATTTTGATGATTTATTTCTTGTGGATTATTTTTTTCCATAACATTAATTAAATTTTTTTCTTGTATTTCAGCAGTTTTTGAATAATCAAAATAATTATGTTTAACAATTTCATATTTTTTCTTTTGATTTATAACTAAATTTATCATTTCTAAAAATTTTCCTAATTCAGAATCAGTTCTAAATTTAAAATCTTTTTGAATATCTATAGTAGGTTGAACTATTTGAGTTAATATTTTTTGAGAAAGTAAATCTAATTTAGATAAATATTTTTCAAATAATCTATAAAATTCAAAAAATTTTTTTGAAAGAGTTGAACGATTATCAAATTGAACTAAATTTGAAAAAAGAGTATTTAATGATTCTCTCATATTTTTAGAAAAAATACTAAAAGAATTTTGAAGAGAATTATAAAAGTTTATAAAACATGTCATTGTCATTGTAGAATTTTTTATATATTCAATATATGATTCATATTCAGATGTTAATGATAAAAAATCCATTTATTAAATTAAATTTCCAATATTAAATTTATGTTTTAAATTTTTATTAATTTTATTTTATGAATAAATTTTTTAAAATAATTAGTAAATAAACTAATATCTAACAATTGTTTATAATGAATAAATCAAATGTTTTAATAAAGGAATTTCACCTTAATGAAGAAGAAAAGAGATAATGTATTTGTTGATAAAATAAAGAAAATTATTCCTTATTTAAATAAAATTGTTTTATTTTTCTTTTAATTATTTATATATGAAAAAGAAACATTTAAATATATTTTCCTTAAGTAGATTCAAAAAAGTTTAATTATAAAAAGAAATAAAAAAAATGATTAATTAAATAAAAATCAATTTGAGTGATTTAAAAAAAATTAAAATTATTCAAACAAACTAAAATTTTTTCTTTTTATTTATTTAAAATTTAGATTTTATCATATTTATAATATATTTTTTAAGTAATTATTTTTTTAATAAAATATAACATGCAAAATTTTATTTATAATATTATAAGTTTTTTTTAAATAAAAAATGGATTTAGATAAACCCAAATCTTTATTAACAAATACAAATGTAAATACAAAAATAAAAACAAAACAAACATCAAATGTTTCAACAAACATAGAAAATAATATTCCAGAAAGTTTTAATTTACCTTATAGTGTGTTTAAAGATGATTTCAAAAATAAAATATATGAAACCCCAAAATTAAAAAGAAGTCAAAGCCATAAAAGACATCATTTTAAAGTCGATATTAAAAAAAGAATAAATGAAGAACAAAATGAAGATGATTCAGAAATAAAAAATTTATTAAAATTAAATAAAATCCCAGATACAATTTTAAATAATGTTTCACCAAAAACTCAATTTTTAATAATTAATTTATTCTCAGATAAATATTATACTTGGGAGCAATTTGATGATAATTTCAATTTAAATGATTCATTAGAAGAAGAAAACAAAATTGAAAAATTAGAAACTAATAATAATGAAAGTAATGAAAGTAGTTTTATTGAAGATTTAGAAAATATTTTTCCTCATAAAATTATGGATAGTAAAAAGAAAAAAATAAAAAAAGCAAATACAATTTTTCATAATAGTATAAGTAATTCTAATTCAGATGAAATTATTCATTGTTTTAATTCAATGCATAGTAATAGTTCCACTAAAGAAAAAATAAAATATATTCCTACAATTTTAGGAAGAATTCTTAAAGAAGAAGCTTTGAATAAAGAAAAAAATAATTAAATATAATTTTTGAATTTATTTTGTTATAGAATTATTTATAATTATTCATTTATAATATCAAACAGTTAAATATAGTTCTGTTATTGTTAAACTTTTAGAAATAAATTTAATTAATTAATTTTATACTTAATAAAAAATTAAAAAAATGTATTCTTCAAAAAAAAAAAACTAACAACAAAAATAATTAAAAACAATAAAAAAAATTAAAAAAAAAATAATTTTAAAAAAATATAAAAAAAAAAATAAAAAAAAACAATAAAAAAAACCCAAAATATAAAAACAGCTATAATAAAAATAATTTAAAACAAAAAAAACCAAACAAAAAAATAAAAAAAAAATAAAAAAATGTCACCTTTCCCATTAATAATATTAATAACAATATTAACAATATCAAATTCAACATTATTAAAGACAAAAACCTCATGTGTAGCACGTAATGGAGATTGTGATTTGACATCATATTGTTGTGGAAATTTAGTATGTAAAGATTATAGATGTGTATTAAAAGGAACAAAAGAAAATCAAGTAGAATGGGCACCAAAGGGAGAAAAATGTGATTTTTTCCATCATTGTAAAAAAGGTTTATATTGTCAAAGTCATAGATGTGATAAAAAAGTGGGAGATGATTCTTCTATTTCTGATGTTCAAGCTGCTACTGAAAGTAAAAAAGGATCTTTAAGTTTAATCGATAAATTAACTGCTGCTAGACAATATGAAGATATTCTTAAGAATACTAAAACAGTTCAAAATCTTCTTACTAGTTAAAATTTTTTTTAGTTTTTTATGATATTTTTAATTGATAAAATGAAAAAAAGTATTTTTTTTTTTTTCGTTTTTTTTTTAATTTAAGTTTTTTGAGGTTTTTAAAAAGGAAAAATAAGTTGTTTTTATATTTAATTTTAATTTCAAGGTTTGTGATTATATTTTTTCTTAATGAGTTTTTATATAAATATTAAAATTTAAATGGATGATTATAATTATAATCAAGATTTAAATTATGAAAATGAACAAGAAAACCTTAATGATAATGAAGATGAAGAAGATGATAATTATCTTCAAGAATTACATTTAAAATTAGCAGAAATGAAAAAAGAAAGAAAAGAAGCTCAAAAAAATGCTCAAATATTAGATAATAGGATAAATATGTTAAAAAATGAAGAAGAAAAAAGATGGAAAAATATTGAAAATAAAAAGAAGAAAGTTAATGAAAAATATATTTATTTGAAAAATGTTGCAGATAATATGAAACAATTAGAAAATGCAAAATTAAAAAAAGAAAAAGAAATAGAAGAAAAAAAGCAAAATAATCAAAAATTAAAAAATGAAATTAAAAATGGAATTGAGCAAAAAAAAATTGAAAAACAAAATCAAATAAATGAAGATGCTAAATTACTTAAACTTCAAAGACAATATAATGAACAATTAATTGAATTTTTAAATAATGAAAAAATAATAAATAATAAATCGAAATGCGCAATTATTAAATCTCAACATTCAATAGAAAAAGAAAAGAAAAAACTTTTAGAAAGAGAAAGAAAAACAAAATTAAAAGAAAAATTAGAAAAACAATTATTAGAAGAATATAGATTAAAAGAAGAAGCAGATGCAAAAAAAAATCAAGCTGAAAAAGAAGAAACTGAAGTTTTAAAAAGATTACAAAATACAACTCAAATACATAAAGATATTTCTGATGAATTAGAAAGAATGAATTTAGAAAGTGTAATGAAAGGAAAATATAATAATAATATTAATATATAAAATTATAAAATGCTTTTTTAGGATTTATTTTAATTTTATTATTATTTAACTTTTATTTAAAAATAATATATATAAATAAATATATTATTTATATTTAATAGTATTTATTAATATCTATTATTTAAATAATCAAAATTAATAAATTCTATAAAAAGAATTTCTCAATTTTTCCAAATTAGATTAAAATTATTTTTCATATAAAAGCAGATTGTTCATTTCTTGTTTTTTCATTTTTATTAATGATAAATAAAACATTTTCCATACATTTATCATGTAGATTTTCAGAATCTTTTTTAAGTATACCACATTTATTACATTTTTTTCTAAATGAAAAATTTAAATTTTTACAAAAATAACAATTCCAATCTCCTTCTCTTGATTCAAATTTTTTTTGATTTTTTTTTTTTTTAACACTATTATTCATTTCAACCTGGTTATTTTTATATTTTTTTAAATTATCTGAAGCATTTTGATTTATAAAAAAATTAAAAGAATGATAATTTATTTGGGGATTGCAATATAAAGAATTTAAATTATCATTTTCATTCTTTGTTTCATTTAATATTGAAAAATCAATTGAATCTAATAATTCTTTTGTTAACAAATTTCTTATTGATTTAGAATCATTTTGAGAAGAGAAATTTGTTTCAGATTTTGATATTGAGTTTTCATTAGAAATTTCTTCTAGTTTAGAAGGTATTTTTTCTAAAGTTAAAAATAGTTTTGATGAAAAAAATGTGTCCTCTTTAAATTTTTTAGTTGAGAAATACATTATTTTATATATTATTTAATAATCAATGATAGACTTTTATAATCTTATATTGAATCAATATTTTTTTTTTGTTTTTATTTTAAATAGATAGTATTGAGTAAATATTCAACAAAACTTTTGATTTTGTGAAATAAGAAAAAATTTTATTGTTTAAAGCTTTTATTTGATTACATATAAAAAAGGAAAAAAGGAATTAATATTTATAAAAAATAGGATTATTCATTAATATTTTATATTCAATTTCAAAATGTCTATCATTTATTATTTATCAAGTATTCATATAAATATAAATTAATTTTATTAATTTAAAAAAGAAGAGACCTTTTTCAATTATGTAATTTCATAAATTTCATATATAAAATTTTATATATATTATTTATTAATTAAAAATAATTTTGATTATTTCTTTTAAATTTAATTCTCAAATATAAAAAATTAAATAAAATTGTTTTCAATGATCTTTATATAATTATATTATAAAAATGACATTTCATGAGAAATTTGAAAAAGGAAAAGTAAAAGTATGGGAAGATTTTTATTTAAATTATCCAGTAATGTTGAAAATATTAGAACCTTTTAAAAATCAATATAAAAAAAAATTAGATAAAGCAGTTTATAAAACAAGAAATTCAATAATGTTATCTCAACAAAGTGTAGACACAAATTCTCTTCTTGCAAATTATTATATTCCAGATGAAGATTTTGATTTTTCAAAAATGGATGATACATATACTGAACAATTTAAAGAAGAAATAAAAAAAATTAATCATTTTTATATAGAAACTTTTTATGGAAGAATAAAACAAAGATATAATAATATTAATGATCAAATTCATCATGCTGATTTAATAAATGAATTTGAAATTTATGAAGATACTTTTGAAATGGCTATTAAAGAAGTTTATAAAGAAGTTTGTTTATTAGAAGATTTTATTGATTTAAATTTACAAGCAAAAGATAAATTATTAAAAAAATATGAAAAATATTTTAAATATTTTTTTGACTCTGAAGAAGAAGAAAATAAAGTACCTCAATTAAGAAAAATAATAAATGATTTTATTGAAACAAATACAGAATTATCAACAAGTAAAGAAAATTTAAGAGAATTAAAAGATAATATTAGTAAATTATTTGGACATTATTTTAGTGGAAAATATAAAAAAAGAACACATAAAATCTTAAAAAGTTATTTAACAAATACAAAATTAACAGAATCAGAATCATTTTATTTAGGTTTTTTCATTGGATTATTATTTTTCATTTTAGCATTTATAATATTTTTAGCATATAATTATCAAATTGATATGGATGTTGATCAAGATTTTAAATCCCTTTTCCCAATGTTTAGAGGATTTTTTATTATATGTTTATATTGGTGGATTTTAGGCTTTAATGTATATTTCTGGAATAAATCAAATATAAGTTATAAAGTAATATTTAAATTTGATAATCATTTTTCTACAGTTATAGAAATATGTAAAAGAGCAGCTTTCTTTACTTTCTTATTATTTGCATGTGTTTTAATATATATAATTCAAAGAGCAAATTTACCAGTATTAACTAAATTATTTCTCTCAATCCCTTCTCATATTTTACCATTAATATGTTGGGGTACTTTTATATTATATATTTATTTCCCATTTGAAAGTGTATTCAATTATGAAGGTAGAACTTATCTTCATCAATTATTTTCTGAAAGTATAGGAAGTTTCCTTTTAAAAACTGATTTTAGACATGTTTGGTTTATTGATCAAATGACTACTTTTATTTCAACTATAAGAGATATGGAATATACTCTTTGTTTTTATGCTTATTATGATGCTCCTTTATATGCTAAAATAGAACATTGTAGTAAAACAAGAGGTATTTATTTATTTATTGCTTTTTTCCCTAATATGTTAAGAATATTTCAATGTTTAAAACAAATTATTGATACAAAAAAAACTTATCCTCAAAATTTAAATATTATTAAATATTCATTAAATATTATTGTTGCTTGTTTATCTTTTTTTTGGCCTACTTTCCCTTTTCTTCATCCTGTTTGGTTTATTTTTACTTTTATTTCTTCTTGTTATTCTTTTGTTTGGGATATTAAAATGGATTTTGGTTTAATGCAAAAAGGGAAAAATTATCCTTTGAGAGATAAATTATATTATAAGAAAAAATGGGTGTATTATTTAATTTCAATATTAGATTTTTTCCTTAGATTTCTTTGGTTAATTACTTTATCACCAGAAGTAATTAATGAATTTATAAGACCAGAAAGTTTAAGTTTAATTTTAGGAAGTTTAGAAATATTTAGAAGAGGAATGTGGAATTTAATTAGAGTAGAATATAAACATTTTGAAATATCAAAAGAATTTAAAGTTACAAATGATGTTGAATTACCTTTTATAAAACAAGGAATGAAATTTGTAAATAATGAAAATAATTTATTGGGAATTATGGGAATGAATAGAGAACAAAAAATACAATATGAATTAGAGAAAATTATGGAAGAAAAAGAAAGAAGAGGAAGTGTTAGATATGAAAGTAGATTTATTCCTGATACTGAACCTATTACTAATAATAATATTAATGATGATTTAAATGAATATTTAAAAGCTTATGATATTAATACTAGACAAAATATGAATTTACCTATTGAAGGAACTTATAAAAAAGTTTTAAGTAGGAAAATATAATTTTAAATTTTTATGATTTCTGTCTATCAAAAAAATAATTTAAATTGAAAAATGAATTTTATTTAAATAATAAGGGACTTTATTAATCCTTTTTTATTTTTTTTACAAATCAATAAATAAATGACTGATAAAAAGTTATATGTAAAAATGAATTTTTTAAAATTTTTAAATTAAATTTATTTTTTTTCTTTATTTATCATCAAAAAAAGTCAATATAATAAAGTTAAATATTTTTTTGTTTTAGAAGAATGTTAATTTCTAAATATATATTTTAAATGAATAACAAAATTAGAATTATTGTTCATTAAATTCAATTAATTTTTATTTATATTTCAGATAAATACTTCCTAACAATCAAATTACTATAAATACATCCTAAAATTAAACAAATATACAAGCAAAAATTTAAAATAAATATACACACTAAATTAAAATAATATAAATAACAATCTATTATTTATTATTAATAATATTATATTACTCTCTATTATTTATTAATAATATTTATTGCAACATATTATTTATTAATAATTTTATATTACTATCTATTATTTATTAATAATTTTATATTATTTCCTATTAATTATTAATAATATTATATTAAACCTATTATTTATTAATAATATTATATTACAACCTATTATTTTTAATAATTAGTACTATATAAAAATTTCAAATGAGTTTTATATTTCAAATGAATTTCAAAAATATTTCATATGAATTTCAAATAATTTCAAATAGTTTTCAAAATTATCGATATTTCAAATAAATTTCAAATATTTAAAAAAAAAAAATATTTATGTCAAATATTTTAAAAAAGAAAAATATTTATTTCAAATATTTTAAAAAAGAAAAATATTTATTTTAAATATTTTAAAAAAGAAAAATATTTGTTTCAAAATTTGAAAAATGAAAAATATTTATTTTA
>JAJJLU010003743.1:0-34023 GCA_023807065.1 Isotricha intestinalis
TATCTTCTTTTAAATTATCTTCTTTTAAATTATCTTCTTTTAAATTATCTTCTTTTAAATTATCTTCTTTTAAATTATCTTCTTTTAAATTACCTTCTTTTAAATTATCTTCTTTTAAATTATCTTCTTTTAAATTATCTTCTTTTAAATTACCTTCTCTTTCTCTTTCTTTTTCTCTTTCTTTTTCTCTTTCTTGTTTTTTCTTTTTAATTATTTCTTGTTCTTTACTTATATTAGTAGTTTTTTGAATAAAATTCATTGTTTGGATATCATTTTCATCTAAAATTATTTGTTTTTCTTTTAATTTTTCTGAAATTTCTGTGAATAAGTTAATATCATCTTTTTCTATTTCTCCAAAATATTTTTTTTTTATATAACTTAAATTTTCTTCATTGAATATTTCAATTTTTTCTTTAAAAGTTATTTCTCTTTTAAAAATTTCTTTTAATAAATTATCTTCATTGTTTTCATCGATAATATTATTAATATTTTTATTTTGTATTAAAACAGAATAGATAAGTTGTTTATAAAATTCATTATCTCCTAATAGGAATAAATAATTATTTTTCCAATTCCATTTATAATTTTTTAAAAAACTAATTGAAGAATAATAGTCAAAAGGACTTAAATTGTCAGGAATATAATTTAAATCCTCAATTATTTCATTGTTATTTATTATATATTTTACAATCAAAGTATAATTATTTTTTAAATTTTTCAATTTTTCATTTATTTTTTGATAATTTATTTTAACATCTTCTTTTATATTTTCCTTATTTGAAATAAATAATATTAAAAATTCAAATGTTAGATATTTTTTTTTATCTTTAAGATTAAAATTATAATTATTAAAAATAATTAAATTTTGAATTAATTCTTTATTCCTTTTTTTAAATTCATGACAAGCTTCTTCCAAAGAAAGATAATTTGATTTTTGCATCTCATTTATTTCTTTTTTAATTTCTTTAGATTCAAATTCTCTTTTTGTTTTTTGACTAATTATTTCTTTAATTGAATCCATTAAAAAATTAAATTTAAAAGAAAGAAAATAAATGGAAAAAAATTCAACCAAATTAAATTATTAAATTTTTAATGTTAAAACTATTATTTTAATTATAATTTATATAAAATTTATTTCTGAATCCTCTATTCATGAAACACATCCACCCAAAAGATTTTTTTTAAAAATACTAAAAAATCTAAAATAGATGAAAATAATAATATTTTTTTTGGTTAGTTAAGACAAAAGAACAATGTAATAATAAATAAATTTTTTTTTCAACTTTTGTATGTTAAAAAAACATTTTTAAACCTATTTATCCTTAAATAATACTTTTCAAACGATAATCTTAAAACAATAACATAAAACTATAAAATTAAGCTAAATTAAATAACAAATTAGTTGATAAGGTTTCAAAAATAGCTTTTTTAAATTATTGACTTAAGAAAATATTTAGAGAAAATTTAATTTTCTAATAAAATGTTAAAAGAAAAGCTAAAAAATAATGAAATAACACAAGAAATAAAAGAATATTTAGAAGAAAAATATAATATAAAAATTAAAAAAAAATTAGGTGGTGGTGCTTTTGGAGAAGTATACCACATATCAACCAGTAATAATATTTCTTTTGCTTTAAAAATTTATAAACCTATAAAAATTAATGAAAATAAATTCCAATTGCAAGAACAAAAGATAAAAGATGAAATTAGATTTTCATTAAATTTAAAATCAAATAATATTATTTTAGGATTAAAAAGTGGAGAAAATCAAATAAAAAATCAAAAAGTTTTTGTTTTATTTATGGAAAAAGCTAGATTTATTGATCTTAATTTATTTATTTATAATTATATAAATTACAATTTTCTTGCAATAAAAAATAAAACCAATAAATTTCAATGGTTATATAATTTTTCAGAAGAAACAATAAAATTTTTTGCATATCAAATTATCAAAGTTTTTGAATTTTTAGACTTAAATTTAATAGTTCATTTTGATATAAAACCAGGAAATTTATTATTAGGAGATAATTTTACAATCAAATTAAGTGATTTCTCAGTTACAAAACAAATTGTAAATAAACATAAAAAAGCAACTTTACAAACTGGAACTTATCAATATATGTCTCCTGAATTTTATAATAACTCTAAAGAAGTCTTAACTTCAAATATAAGAACAATAGATTATTTTGCATTTGGATGTATTTTATTTAGCATGATTGCTAGAAAAGATTTAATCAAAGATATTAAAGATGAAGAAGGAAGAAAAATTAAAGCAAATAAAGACAATATTATCAATTTTATAAATGAAGGAAAATCAGTAATTAAAAATTTAAATTATAGTACTGAATTAAAACAATTAGTCTCTGATTTAATTAATGTAGAGGCAGAAAATAGACCTAAAATAAGTGAATTAGTCGACAATAAATGGGTAAATAAAGATTATGATTTAATTCGAAAAATAAAAAATATAAATTACAATCAAAATTTAAAAATTTTTGTAGAATTACAAAAAGCTCCTTTTTGTTTAAGAGTAAATAGAAAAAGAAAAAAATTTAATTTTTAAATGTATAAATTATTGTAACTTTATTAAATAAGGTTATTCTAAACTATGCTTCATTGTTTTTAGCATTATAATTATTTTATTATTAAAAAGATTAAAAGATAGTGAAGGTAGATTTTTACAAAAAAGTTATGAATTATATAGGTTTACTAAGATATAATTTTATTAATATGACATTTCAGGGAAATTTAATTTTAAACTTTTATTTCATTTTTTATCATTAGGTAATATAAAAAAATATTATTATTTAAATAAAAATTAGTATAATTAAATAATAAATAATCAATATATATATAAAAAATATGAGTTCAAAAAATAATTTCTTTTATAAACAAAGAAAAATAAAAGATCTTCAAAATATATATAATGATTTAAAAAAGCAAAATAAATATCAAAAATTAAAGGATGATTATTTAAAAGAATTATTTAAATTTTCTGCTTATATTATTAAAATATATATTCATCAAATCGACAAAATAAATATTTCTGAAAAAAATGATATAAAAAAGGAAATTTATGAAAATCTTTTAACTGAATTTCAAAAACAAAATATAAAACAAAAAGAAGATCTATCTTTATTATCATCGATAATACAATCATTACAATTAAAAATTAAAGATTTTTATAAGGAATATTTAAATAAGACTGAATTAGAAGAAAAAAAATTACTCTCTCTAGACAATTTTAGAATAATTAATAAAATTAATGAAAAAGATTCTATAATTAAAAAAATGAAAAATACATTTGAATTTAATAAAGAATATAATTTTCTTAAAGAATTGAATAGAGAAATTTATTTAAATAATCCTTTAAACAATATAGAGTGTGTAAATTTGAATTTATCGAATAAATCAAATATTAACTTAAAAAAAATAAATAAGCAAATTTTAAAAAGTGAATGTTTAAATAAAGAAAAAATAAAAGATGCAATTAAATGTTTAAATGAAAAGATAAAGCAAAAAAAAACTGAAAAAATAAAAAATAAAATTAATAAAGGTTTAATTGCAAAAATATATAATGAAAGAT
Organism: Isotricha intestinalis; assembly: GCA_023807065.1. NCBI lineage: Eukaryota > Ciliophora > Litostomatea > Vestibuliferida > Isotrichidae > Isotricha > Isotricha intestinalis. The sequence goes on from JAJJLU010003743.1 coordinate 3,587, forward strand.
ACAATACAAAATTAATAATAAATATGAATAATTTAGATTCTGATGAATCAGATTGTTCTTCAAATAGTGATAAATTTTCTTTTGAAGGTTTAAATACCGAAATTGAGCAAATTGATTATGATTCATATAATTTAAATATTTTTGATAAAATTTCTAATAATTTGATTGATAAAGATAATTATGAATTAATTGAGGAATTAAATATATTAAAAAAAACTTGCTTCAAATTAAGAAAAAATAGAAATCACTATTTACATAAAATTAATCATATAAAAAATATCAATAAAAAAATGAGCAATTATTCTAAAAAATTAAAGAATACTATTATATGTTTACAAAATCCTTATATTAATTGTAATTATTTGTTAAATAATCAAAATAATGATTTATTAAGTAAGGGTAATAAAGATGTAATAGTATCTCAATTTTAAAAATATTTGATTATATAATTGGGAATAAATTCTATTCAGATTTTATTCCATTATTATTATTAAATAGAAATTTTTTTGCAAATAGATTGGATATAAATAATCATTATTTTAATAAAAAATTATTTCTCAATTTAATTTAAAAAAATGTATAAAAGATTTCTTTGTTTTTATATAAAAAAATTAATGATGATTTCATTAATTTTTTAAAGAAAAATAATTAAATATTATTTTCAACCTTCATCGGGGCAGAAAATATTAAAAGTAATAAACTTTTTAAACACCTTTTAGTCTATTTTTATAAATAAATGAATTTTTTATATATTTATTAAATTAATAATTATATAAAATTCACAAATCTCATAAAAATATCAAATATTATGATTTAATATAATAATAAACCATTAAAAATCTCCTTTTAATTATTATTTATAATTAATGAGAAAAGAAGATAAAATATTTCTTTAATAAAAAATTAATATTAAAATTAATAATTTCTTTATATATATATATCATTATAACTTCTCTTTGTTTATACTCTTTAGACTTAATAAAAAAAAATATTTTAGGAATACTATATTTCAAATTGCGTAAAGAGGTTTGAGCATTTAATAATTTTTTAAATCTATTTTATATAAAAATTAAATTGAAATATTTTAGGGATGATAAAGAAATAAAAGGTTTTTACCTTTTTTATAAATTTTAAGGAAAAAAAAAATATTTTTTAATATGAAAAATATATTATTAATTTTGATCATTTACTTAAAATTTGTTTGTTTTCTCATGATTTTAATTCTTTTTTTTATTTTAAACGAAAGAATAATAATAAAGTGAAATAATTTTTTCCAGTATAAAAAAATAAAATTATTTAATTAACTATAATATATATATTATTAATTGATTTATAAAAAATAATTAATATATTTATTAAAATATACTAAATAGTAAAACTATTTTTAAATAAGTTTGAAATTTATTTCAAAAAGAAAATTTATCTGAAGAATTTAAGTCTTCAGAATAAATATTTAATTGTGAAAAATCAATACATTTTTCTAAATTCTGGCTTAAAATATTTTGTTGTTGTTCAGCAAGAGCTTTAAAAATTTTTTCTGATAAATTATCAGTTTTTAATGTTATTTTTTCATACTTTTCATCACTCTTAAAATATTTTTGAACAATTATAATAAATATAATATTAATCAAATGAATAATTTCTTTTAGGGCAGAAACAATATAAAAACTTAGATTTACTTGATTTGAATAATAAAATAAAACTATATTAAAAATTAATATATTTGAAATAAATACAAATATAGTAAAAAAAAGATAAACTAATAAGAAACATCTTTTCATTTTAAAAAAACCATAAATTCCAAAAATTAATGTTTGGATAATATTAATTATTGAAATTCCTATTTCTATATCTAAAACAAGAATAAAATAATATTGATTATTATTTGATTTTACTTTTTTATTAAAATTAAATATTATTTTGGAGATATTTATATTTGAATAAATCATTGAAATTAAAAGAATGATAAATGATGATATGATTAAATAATAAAATAATTTATAACCATCTTTACTTTTATTCATTTATTTGTTTTCATATTTAACTTTATTTTTAATTATTTAAATTATAATTCAATATATTAATATTTTACTATAAAAAAAATAATAAATATTTTAAAAAATAATAATAACATGATTTAATAAAAAATATAATTCAAACATTTTTTACATATATTTATAATTACAATAATTACCTTGAATTTTTTTTATTTTAAAAAATATTCCTTTTATTATATATATAAAAAAAGTAATAAATATCCTAAAAAAAACAATAACTTAAGAATTTCAAAAAACTTTACAAATCATCTTTAAGTAATTCTTCATACATTTTCCTAGTAAAAGGTTTAAATTCACTTCCAATTGGCATTCCTAATCTAATTCTTTCATCTTCAGTAGTAAATTGCATATAATGTTCTTCCCATTTTTTCCCACAAATTCCACATAAAAATTCAGACCTGAATTTTTTACACTTACATAATTTAACTTTACATTTTCTTTTATTATTTACTTCATGTTCTTCATTAGAATGACTACATAAACATTTTCCTTTCCAATTATTATAATTAAATAATTTTTTATAAGCTTCTTTATATAAATTAGTTTCTTCTGGTAATTTTGGAAAAAAAATATATTCATTACAAGAACATAAATTACATTTTGTATCATTTGATATTTTATTGATTTTTTTATGATCAGTAAATAAGTGAGTACAAAAACAATAATGTTTAGAACCTATTTTAAAACATTCAATTTCTTCATTTTTAATATTAACATTTATCCAAGAAGAATAAATTCCATTTTGTATTGATTCTTCAGCTGCTATTCTTTCTATTAATATTAAATTTTTTGTTCCTTCTGTTAAAACATTATTATCTTTTATTTTTGTTATTGTATTATTATATTTCTCATGCCTATGTAATACTTGTTGTTTTATTTTTCTCTTTTCTTTATCTTTAATTAAACCTTCTCTAAATTTTATTATTTCTTTTTTTTTCTCTTCTTCTTCTATTTGTTTTTTACGTTTTTCAAAATATTTTTTTTTTGCTTCTTTTACTAAATTTTTGTCTTTTGAAGATAAAGTTATTGTATTATAATTTTTTTCTTGAGATATATTATAATATTCTTTTGGTAAATTTGATTCATATTTTAATCTTTCACTTTCTATATTTCTATAAATTTGTTTAAATTTATAATATTGATCATTATTATTTATATTTAAATCTTCTTTTTCATTATTATTTTGTTTATTTTCATTTTCTTCTATTATAATATTCTTTTTTTCTGTTTTTATATATTTTGAAATTTTTTTTATTCTTCCTGAAAAAATATCATTTGAACTGAAATCTTTCAATAAAAAACTTCTTTTTCTAGATTTTTCATTTAAATTTGAATCAGAATTATCTTCTTCTTGAATATTAAATTTAAATTTTGATTCTTTATTATTATTATGTATTTGATTAAATACGTTTGAAGAACTTGAAGAAATTATTTTTTTAGATCTATTTGGTTTTTCAGGAGTTTTATCATTTGTTTCAATTGTATTTAATCTGTCAATTTTAAATAAATTTAAATCTGGATTAATTTTTCTTAATGCCATTATTTCTGATAAAGTATGTTTATGATTAGAAAGCATTTTTTTTGGTTCTTTTTGTTTTGAAAAATCTGTTTGTTCATTTTGAACTTCTTTTCTTTTAATATACATAAAGTTTATATGATTCATTTTTTTTACAAAATTTAATTTACTTTAAAATTAATTATAATTTATAAATATTCATAAAATAAAAAAATTAAAGAATTTTTAAGCTTTTTGTTAGATTAATTTACATTAATATATTGCTTTTTTAAATAGGAAAAAAATGGAAAATATTCACAATAATATAAATCAAAATAATGTAAAATTGAAAATCAAAAATATTTTTGATTTACATTATTCTAATCTGAATTTGAAAGTATTTCCAACTTTAACTATAAATTCAAACAATAAATCAAATTCAAATGGAATTATTTATATAAATAATAATATTAAAAGAAATTCCCTTTCTACTAATAAAAATAATATAATGGAAAAAATAACAAATGAAAATATATCATTAAAAAAAAGAATAGAAATTCTTGAGGAAGAAAATAAAAAATTAAAAGAAGAAAATAGAGAATTAAAGGAAAAAAAGGAAGAAGAATTTTTAAATAATTCTTTTAAAAATAAAAATAAAATTAATATTGAACAATCAAATAATCCTAAAATATTCAATAATTATGCAATCAAATTTAATAATAATTTATTAACAACAGCTTCAAGATATTTTATAAATTTAAGAAAGGCTACTTTATTAAATGATTTTACTAATTCTATGAATCATGAACGTGCTTATACAATTTCAAATACTATTGAATCTCCTAAAATTAATAATAATAAGTTATTTAAATTATCAAATTCTATAAATAGAAACCAAATAAATCTAACTAATTCCTTAGATAATGATTATGATATAAAAGTTCAATTAAATAATATTCAAAAGAGAATTAAAAAACTTTTGAACAAATATTCTAAATATGTAAAATAAATATTAAATTATTATTTACATTCAAATAATTTAATTAAAATTTTTAATACATCATAATAAAATGATGAAGAAAAAAAATAAATTGAATTATTTATTATTAACAAAAAGAATTAAAAAAATACATAAATTTTCTTCTAAGTATAAATCATTCTTTTTTTGAAAAAGAAAGAAAAACTTAAAGAATTCATTATAACAAAAAAGTTTTTAAATTGAACATTTTTTAATCATTTAAATAATTTAATATTTTATTATAGATTAATTAAATAAAAATATAAATATGAGTTTAAATTATATTCATCTTTAATTAAACATTTTTGAAATTTTTCAAATTTTTTAAATTTTCTATGAGTATAATAATATAAATAATTCACATTTTATTATATAAACAATAATTGATATTAATAATCATTTTTTTTATAGTGATTCCAATCTATATACATAACTTTTTTATAAAATTGTATCTCATAATTTAATGAATCACATAATAAACTTTACAATTGAATTGTAAATTTATATTAGTCATATCTACATTTCTTTTGTGATTTAAAACAATTTTTTGATAAAAATTCCTTTAAAAAAGAAAAAATAAAAAAAATTCTAAAATTCATCAGCCCAATTTTTATTATAATCTTTTGGTATATATTTCTTTTTTTCTTTTTTATTTACAGTTTGTTGAATTTCATCATTCTTTACAATATTTTCATAAGGAGAATTAATTTCCATCATGTTATTTAATTCTTTGATTTTAGGTTTGAAAGGAGGGTCATAAGAAAAATCATATAATTTTTCAAAACTAAATCCATCAAAAAAACGCATACGTTTTAAATTAATTGTATTACATATTCTTTTATTAACTTTCTTAGTAAGTAAATCAGATATAAATTCATTAACAAATTTTATTTTATTATCTTTTTTTTCAATATTAGGAAAACAAACCTCCTGATATAAAATATCTTTATAAATTTCAATAACCTCATGAGAATCATTTCCAAAAGGAAGTTCATTATAAAATATTTGATACATACAAATTCCAACCGACCAAAAATCACAAGAAAAACTATAACCTTTTCCTTGTAAAATTTCAGGTGCAATATAATGTGGAGTTCCTATTATTGTAGAAGTATAATTTGATAAAATCTTTGCTGTTCCAAAATCTATTAGTTTTATATATCCATTTGAATCTATCATTAAATTATATGGTTTCAAATCTCTATGAATTATGAATTTTTTTTGTAAATATTCTAATATTAATATTAATGTTCCTATAAAAAATTGAGTTTCATATATATTATTTATTTCATTTCTTTTATTTAAATAATCATTTAAATTTTCACCATTTATATATTCCATCAATAAAAAACAATAAAATAGATTTTTCATACTTTTTACCATTTTTACAATAAATGGATGATCCAAACTTAACATTATTCTTCTTTCATATACAAAATATTTTGCTAATATTTTATCATTTTCAACATGTTGTTTTGAAAGTGCTTTTATTGCATATAGATTTTTTTTATTATGAACTAAAGAAACAGAACCAAATTTTCCTTCTCCTAAAAATTTAATATAATGTAAATCCTTTAATTGAATTGATGTATCTTGTAAAGCAAATTTTTTTGATATATAATTTTGAATTTTTTGATCAGTTAAAAGATAATCAAAATCTTTTTTTGATAAAAGATAACATATCACTTTTCCATCAATTGCTGTTACTGTATCTGTGCTTTTTTCATTATTCTGGAACAAACAACTTTCACCAAAGCAATTTCCACTTTCTAATTCTCTTATGTATTTACCTTCTTTTGTTATTTTCACTCTTCCTTTTGAAATTAAATAAATTGAATTCGCTATTTTTCCTTCTTCTACTATAACTTCACCTTCTGGAAATATTTTTTTTTCAAATTTAGAAACTAAAGAACCTAAAACTTTTTCCGATAAATTTTTAAATAATTCTATGTTTTTTAATTTGTTCATTCTAGTTAAATAATTCATATGTTTATTTTCTTTTAAATCAATTTTTATTTTGTTCGATAATAATAAAATATCTACTTCCAGAGTTATTAAATTTGGATCACATATTAAATTTTCAAATAAAATATTATTATTATAATTTGTAAAAAATTCTTCTCCTATAAAATCACCTTTACTTGCATATATATTATTATTTTTATATACATTTCCATCAACAATAAAAATTAATCTTTTTGGATTTCTTTTATATTTTTCTTTTGATTTTTCATCAAATAATTTTTCCTTTGATGAATAAATTACAACAGAAAATATTTTAAACACATCAAGAATTAAATTTTCAGGAAATAAAATTTTTAAATTTTCAGATTTCTCAATATGATTTTTAAATAAACAAAATAAAATTAAATTAATAAAATTTCCGCCTAAAGCTTCATATAAATCTTCTTTCGCAATTTCAAAACATGAAGTATTTTCAATTGCAAAATAATCAAAATGATTTTTTTCATTGAATAAAATACAATTATGACAAAAATAATCATTAATACTCAATTTTTTAATTTCTTTATTATCAATTTGACAAGAAACTAATCCATCTTGAATAATATAAAATTTTTGTGCTATTTTACCTTTGGAAATAATTTTTGTGTCTTTTTTAAATTTACTTGCAAACATTTTTTGAGCAATATTATATTTTGAAATAGAATCTAAATATTTAAAAATAAAAACATTATTAATAAAATTAAACTTATCTTTAAAAATTTCTTCATTAATTCTTTTTACTGTATCTCTAAAAGCAATTCCATCAATAGAAAATAATTCAACATCTTCTAAACATTTTATATTTTCTTCTCTTTTTTGTTGATTAATTAAACTTAATTCTCCAAAACAATCCCATTCACCATAATATTTAATTATATTATTTTTTTCACTTGTTGCTTCAATTTTTCCTTTAAAAATTATATAAAAAAAATTTCCAATATCTCCTTCTTTATAAATAATATCATCTTTATTAAAAGAACAATAAAATATTTGATTAATGATAGAATCTAAAACTTCGGAAGTTATATTTCTAAAAACAAAATTATTTGATAATGTTTTTCTTATATTATTTTCCATTAATTCAGTCAGGATATAATTATTATTTTCATTATCTTTTATAATTTTATTTTCTCTATAAGATTCTATTTCACTGCTTTTAATACTCATTATTGATAAATTTTTTTCTGTAAAAGTTTTTCTAATTTGATTTAATTTTTTTAGTTGAACAATTTGAAATAAAGTTGCTTCTCCACTTTGTATACTTTGAACATTTTGTTTTATTTTATTCAATTTGATTGAATATGATTTTTGCTTTAAATATTTATTTACAGTATCTAATTTCCTAAGTGAGTGATCTTGACTAAATTGATTTTTATTTTCAACCCTAATTTCTCCTATTAATTTAGATACTTTTAATTTTTATTTTGAATTTTACTTTGGTCACAACATTGTGTATTTTGTAAAACTCCCATTTAGTTGAATTATTTTTATTTTTTGTTTTATTTTAATATATAATAATTGTTGAATTTTTTTATATTCTTTTGAAAAAATTTAACGATTAAAATATTATTCATTCTATTGAAAAATAATAAATTAAAAATTCAATAAAATTGAATTTTTTTTATTTTAAATAATAATATATAACTTATTAACCGAATTTTTTAAATAGTTCATCACATTTTGGTTTTAAATCAGGTCTTTTACTTATAATATCATTAATTAAATCTTCTTTTCTATCACAATCTTTATCACTAATTATTATTTCAACAGCTTCATCATATTTTTCCATCATTTTTAACAATTCAATTTTATAAGTAAAATAATCAGGTTCAATCATTTGTTTTATATATTTAGTTGCTTCATCATATTGTTTGAAATCATAATATAATTGAGCTAAATTATAAGGAGTTAAATTTAATTTTTTCAAATTATAATTGTTTTTTTCCAAAATTTTATTTATTTCCTCAAATTGATTTTTTTCAGCAAAATTTCTTAATTTCATTATCAAATATTTTTTATCTGATAATTTATAAGTTTTATTTTCTTTATCTGTTATTTTAAAATTGTTGTGAGAAATACAAATTTTATAACAATCATAAATTGAATTATCAAATGAGCCTGTATCTGTATTTAAAATATAATCTTTTTCAATAATTTGGGCTTTGAACTGAATTGAATTTTCTAACGAATTTAAATATTCTTTATAAAATGAAAAATCAAATTCATTTGATTTAATTCTTTTTAAACAAGTTTTTAAATTTCCTAAAATTAATTTTCTATCATGTAAATTTTTAATTTCAAAAAATCTTTCTAAATAAATAAAAAATAAATCTTCATATAAATTATTCTGAGTTAAATAAACTTCTAATAAATCAGGATATTTTTCTTTAATAGCCTTTAAATATTCAATAACCACAAGATTAATATTATTATATTTAGAAATAATTTCAATGAAATGTTTAGTATTATCTTTATTATCTTTGAAAATTTTATCAATAACACTGAAAATAACATTTCTATCATAAGTATCGATTGAAAGTAAAATTGCTGTATCCCAATCTCTTAATTTAATGTATTGTGGAATTTTAGTTAAAATTGATTTTTCTTCTTTTAAAAATTTACTTCCAATTTCATGAGCACCATATTTAAAAGCTCTTTTAGCCAATTTGATATAAGAAATATTTGGTATATTTTTTAATTGTTTACTTATTTTTTCATATAATTGATTTTGTTCTTGAATAGAAGAATTTCCTAATTTTTTTATTTGAACAGAAGCATATTTTTGAAAAATTATATGAATTGAATAGTCTAAATTTAAATATTTACAAACATCATAAGCTAATGCAAAATTATTTTGCCTAATTAATATTTTAATTATATCCTTAATTGTTTTATATTCTGAATAAGTAATATATCTTGGAATATCATTTACATTTTGACAACAGTGTAAATTATTTAAAACTCTTATTTCTTGACAAGTTTGAACAAAAAAATCATAATTTAAATTTTGAACATAATTTTTGCCGTACTGAGCTGCCTTTAAAAGATAAAATTGAATTTTTTTCTTATCATTGTTTTCATCATAATAACTAATTTTAGAAGCAGCAATCAACAAAGTTTTAATGGCATCACCTAATTGTTCTATAATTTTCCTAATTTCAGAATCGCTATTAGGTGATTTTTCTAAATCTAACTTAAAAGCATTTAATAATTTTTTTGCAGGATGATTAGAAAAAGGATAACAAGTATGATATAATTCTTTAGAAACTTTTGAAATAAAATATAAATATTTATGAGTAATAACTCTCAATCCATCAATTTCAGTTAAACAAAACATAAATTCAGTATTCTGTAAAGCGTATGTTCCACTTTTTTCAGTGATTTTATAATATAAAGTTTTATTTTTAGAATTAATTAACATAATAAACCTTTTACCACAAATACAAACAGCATCTTCACCACAAAATAGAAATTGAGTATTATCATTATATTCTAAAATTGCTTTCTGTTCATTTATTTCATAATTATCATTAGGATTATCATTCACAGTAAATTGAACTTTTATTCTTGGATAATTATGTAAATCTTCATCTAAACTTTTGTGAAAAAAAAATACTGTTCCATCATTTCTATACATTGCAATTTGATTATTTAAAGGAGATAAAGCTAAAGCAGAAATATTACCTAAAATATCTTCTTTATTTTCATTGTCAATTCCACAATTATTATTATAAGGTAATTTAATATCTGTTTCTATATATTTAATTTCATCATAATTATCTTGCTCTTTGAATTCCTCATTTTCTCCTTTTCCAGTTATATGAATTATTCCATTTCCTTTAAAATTTGGGAATAATAATTCAATTTGTTTTGATTTAGTTATTGATGATGGTAAAAATAAAAATTCTTTTATTGGTTTTGTTACTCCAATATATTTTAAAGGGAAAAAAATATATGGAAATGGATTTTTAATATCTTTTATTACATAAAAATTAAATTGTTCTGTTTGAGAAACATATCCTTTTTCAAAAAATTTACATGATATAATTTTTTCTTTTTTAAAAATTTCGCTTGATATTTTATTTTCATAATTTTCAATTTCAATATTAAATTTTATTATTGTTCCATCATCATGGATACCATATAATTTTTCTTCATAATTAAAACCAAATAAAATTAAATTTTTATTTTTTTCATCATAAGGAATTAATTTTAAATAACTACCATTTTGGCTCATTACTATCACATTAAATTTTAAAGGATTGGCATTGTCCATTATCAAAATTTTTGGTTTTTTACAAAAAGCTACTAAACCTCCATTTTTTGCTATTGAAGAATAACAATTTTCAAATTCTATTTTTAAATGGGGTCTATAATTTACTTCAGTTAATTCTTCTTTCATAAAATACATTTTTCCTTCTTCCATTGAATCAAATAATGTAGCATAATTTTCTATGTTTTCATATTGATCTTCCATTTTTGAAAATATATTTTAATATTATTTTTTTTTCTTGATTCAAATTTTTTATAATTTCCTGATTGAGGGTATATATTTATTTAGATTTTTTATATAATATTTTTGTTGTATTTCATTGAATAACTATCCAGAAAATAAAGGTGAATTTTTTTCAATTAAATTTATTCAATTTAGAAAAATAAGATATCAAATTTTTTTGAAAAAAGAGGAGAATTTAAGAATTTAAAGAAGAAGTTAAAATTTTCAAAAAATTGTTATAATAGAAATAGTAGGATTTTTATATATGCATGAAGAATATTAAAATATGAGAAAATACTTGTTTTTCTTCAAGAACAATTAAATAAAATTACAGATAAATAAATAAATACATAAAAGAATTAAATTATAATTTGAATAATACTTATAGATTTAAATTTAGGAAATATATTCATTAATTATTCTTATATTATTTAAATTTATTTATACTTAATTTTTTAACTCAAAAGTTAAAACAAACTAAAATTAATTAATATTTATTTATTGTCTGAAGTTTTATTCAATTTATCTTATATATCAATAAGATTGTTTACTGTATATTTTCGATATTTTTATTGAATAGAAACATTTATCTTCCTTTAATATTACTCAAACCAAATGTAAATAACAAGAAATAAATTTTAAATAAAATTATGATTAATGAATCAAATAATTGAAGATTTAAATTATTAAGAAGAAGAATTTGAAATAATTATGGCAAAATTTATTATTGAATATTTTAATAAAGATTTTTCTTTGTAAAAAAAAGTTAATGAGGAAAAGTGAAAATTAATTGATTCAAAGGTATATATAATTAATTCATTTTTGATTTATGAATATTTTCTTTAATTCCAGTCTTCTATAAATATAAATATTCTAATTATTACAATAATTAATAAAAATAATAAAATGAAAAAAATTTTTCAAACAAACATTTATAAAAAAAGGTTTTTATTCATAGCATCGTTAAATTTATTATATATTTATGTTATTTTATAATGATTTAACAAAAAAAAAATTTAAAAGAAAATATTTCAATATAAAATATTACTCAAAAAAATTTGAAACAAATATTAGAACAAATAATTAAATAAAAAATGAAATATTTTTTCATTTTATATTTTATATTAGTAGATCAAATTCTTTCAGTAAATAATCCATTTGAAATAGGAAACAATTATCCAAAATCAATAGCCTATGATTCAAAGTCATATGCATTTGGTTCTGATAAATTAGTTGTATCCAGTTATTCTGATCAACTTCGAAATGATAATACTCTCGTTGTATCTTCTTATCATCAAACTGAAGTAGGAGCAGTAATAATTTATCCAGGCTCAGGAAATGCTTTTGCAATAAAAACAGAAAAAATAAGCTTAAACCAGTTTAAATTTGTATCACAATCACCTCTTGGTACAAGTTACTCAGATTTAGATACAGGACATTCTTTTCGGGCAAATTCTAATATATGTTTATTTAATTTAATGGTTTCTTCTTTAAATAAAGCTTATGCTGCATGGATTGATACATCTTCAAAAATAAATCTTATATCTTTTTCCTCTACATCTGGTGTTGCTGAAGGTTCTCCAGTTTTAATTTCTCGAACAGTAGATTCAAACAGTATAGATTGTAAAGGATTTTCAGATTATGCTCAATTTATATGTGTTTATAAATCTAATATTGATACAGAGACAGGATGTATATTAGATGTATATAATAATGCTTTATCTTCAATTTCTAATCATAATTTAAGGCAATATGGTTGTGATTCTACTTCAATTGCTCAAAAAATATTAGATTTAAATCAAAGAACATTTTTCGTTTGTTATACTAAGAATAATGGATATGTTGATTGCTTAATTGCAACCCAGTCAACAGGAAGTGTTAGTGGAAATGAATCAGGAAAGAACTTTTTACAAGGATGTGATATAGATTCTGATTATACAAAATTTGAAGTTGGAAAAATAGGAGTTTATTATTTTGTTTTATGTACAGGCTTATCTTTTATGAAATATAGAAGATTTACATCTACTTTATCAACTTATGGAGAACAAATAGATTTATCTAGTTCTCATCAACCTTTATTTCCTAATTCAGTATATTTAAATCAATTTATTACTTTAATAAGTTATTCTGATTCAAATGGTGGAGGAAAAGGATATTATAGAGCTTTTGTCACTCCAATTTGTAATAGCATTTCATTTTCTGGGTTTATTAATGGGGAAGTTACTATTAATCTTGATAATTATATTGATAATAAACAATTTGATAATAAGAAAGTTAAATTCATTCAATTACCTATAAGCCGATCTTTTAAATTTATTAATGGTGCTGTTGAAGAAAATGTTATTATTAATAGAAAATATAATTCTAATACTAATTTTATATATACTGCACCATCAACAGCAGGAAATTATAAATTTACATATTATGGGACAAATGATGAAGAAATATTAAGTAATAGTATTTGTGAAGTAACAATAATGATATCATCATGTTATAGGAGTTGTTATACATGTAGTGCATTATCTTCTTCAATTTCTGATCAAAAATGTATATCATGTTTAACAGATTCTGAATATTATCCTAAATCAAGTTCTTTACCTTCAACATTATCACCAAATAATTGTTATAATTCAGATACTATTGATTTAAATTATTATTTAGATAAAGATTCAACACCATATCAATGGAAAGAATGTGATGGATCTTGTAGAACATGTAATGGAGGCACATCAAGTGATTGCTTAACCTGTGCTTCTGGTTATTTTTGGAAAAGTATGACTGATAAAATATGCATACAACCGTCTGCTGGTTATTATGGTAATACAACAACTGGTTATATTACACCATGTTATACTAGTTGTGGTACTTGTTCAGTTGGAGGAAGTGAATCAAATCATAATTGTCTTACTTGTGCTACTTCATATTATAAAGCTGAAGATTTAGGAAATAATTGTTATAATTCTTTAGAAGGTTATTATCTTAGTTCATCTATTCTGAAGAAATGTTCTAATAATTGTAGAACTTGTTCTGATGGAGGAGACAATAAATGTTCTTCATGTTCTACTGGTTATTATTTTAAAATGACTGATATTCTTCCCAATAAATGTTATAGTCAAGATAATATTGGTAATGGATATTATTTGGATAGTAATGATAATGTTTTTAAAGAATGTGATGGAAAGTGTGAAACTTGTTCACAAGGACCAATAGGTGACAATAATAATTGTTTAACTTGTAAATCAGCTTATAAATATAAATATGGTGTTAATTGTGTACAATATTGTCCTTCTCCAACATATGGATTTCATTCAAAATGTATTGCTGCATGTCCTTCATATACAATATTTGATAGTAATAGAGAATGTGTAAAATGTAATAATTATATATATAAAGGAGAATGCAAAACAGCAATTCTAGATAAAACTTTTGTGGCAAATTATAATTATGGAATTTTAGATGATTGTTATATAAGTTGTGCTTCCTGTGATTTTGGAGGAGATAAAAAGAAAATGAATTGTATTGCTTGTGATAATACTAATGACTATTTTAGATTAGAAGATAAATTCTATCAATGTCATAAATCTTCAGAAACAGTAGATGGATATTTTTTCGATAATGTAAATAATGTGTTTATAACTTGTTATAAAACATGTAAATCATGTATAGAAAAAGGAACTGAATTAGATCATAAATGTACATCATGTAAATCAGGATATGAATTTGATCCTTATAATTCAAATAATTGTATAAATTATTGTTCAAATTATTGGTATCAAAATATAGAAGATGATACACATATATGTGTAGATTCATGTCCTTCAGATTATCCTTATTTAGTTTCAAATACAAATGAATGTGTAAAAACATGTTCAAGTGCATATAATAGTGCTCCTATAACTTATTATACTCATGAATATGAATGTTTGAAAGAATGTCCTGAAAATTCAATTAAAGACAATTTACAAAATAAATGTCATACTTTAAGTGATTTATATGATTTTTATACTACTTTAGGAAATTATCTTACTACTAATAAAATTCCTGTAAATAAATATATTTATGGAGAAAATTCTTATTTTCATTTATGTAATACCACTGATGCTGGAATTGAAGATTGTGATAAAATGGCTTATGATATTGGAATTGGGTTTTTAGATAATTTAGATGATTGTTTAATAATTTTAAAAAAAATGTATTCATTAAAAAGTGATTCTTTTTTCTATATTGGATTATTTGAATTTGTTAGAGATGATACAACTGCTCCTCAATTTGATTATATTATTTTTAATCAGTATGGAATTCAATTAGATAATACTTATTGTACTAATGTTAATGTCACTATTTCTAAATATTTTAAAAGAAATAAACAAGAATCTGTTTCACTTGCTATTAATATATATACTAATTATCATTATGATATTGTTAATTATATTCATGGAAATAAATTTTTTTCTGATATTTGCTCAACTTTTCCAGATGGTGGGTATGATGTATTATTAAATGATAGATATAAATATTTCTATTTAGAAAATAAATATTATTTTTGTGAAAATGATTGTTCTGAAATTAAAATTGATACTTCAAAATATAGAGTTAATTGTACTTGTCCTGGAAGAAACACATTTACAGGATATAACAAAGCCGATTTTACTAAATATTCTATAAATAATCAATTATATCATGATAAATTTCTTCAATTTGTAAAATGTTATAATTTAGTATTTTCAAAAGATATATTTAAAAACAATATAGGAAATTATTGCTTAATTATTTTCTTTGTTACTCAAATTACTTCTTGTATAATTTTTTATATTAAAGGTACAAAACCATTTTTCTCTTATTTATATACAAATATTATAGAACCTATAAAATCTGAAAAATTAGTAAATAATCCTCCAAAAAAAATAGATCAAATTTTACAACAAATTAAAAAAGAAGACGATGAAAAAAATAATATTCCGAATGATAAAGCTGGTGAAAAATATGCTAAAAAATATATATTAAATCAAAATTATTTAGATAATTCTTACAGATCGGATAGTTTTAATTTTAATTTCAATTATGAAAATCAAAATAATAATGAAAATAATATAACCAATGAAAATAATATAAATAATTATAATCCTTCTTCTAAATATTCTTCTTCTCCTAAAAAATTTACACCATCGCCTTTACGAAAATCTGATAATATAAGTCAATCATCAGATTTAAAGAAAAAAAAGGAATTATTAGAGAAAAAAATTAAAGAAGAAGAAGAAATAAAAAGAAAAGCTTTAGAATTAGAAGAAGCTGAAAAATTACAAAGATTTAATGAAGAAATTGAAAAATATTTAAAATATACTTACAGTGAATTATATTGGTTTGTTTTGAAAAAAAAACATAAACTAATTTCATTATTTTTAAGAAAAGATATTTTTGAAATTTTTCCTTATAAATTATCATTTTTAATTCTTACTTTATCTTTTGATCTTTTTTTTTGTTGTTTATATACTTTTAATTTTCATTTAAGAAAGTTATATCATATGAAAAAACATATTCACTTTGGTTATGAATGTCTTTTTGGATTTTTAGCCACCATTTCAACTTATATTATAATGAAAATTTTTGAATATTTTATGGAATTTAGAACTGAATTTAGAAGATATGAAATTAATAATGAAAGAGAAAACGATAAAAAACAATTATTTCAAAAATTAAATGGTATGATTAGTAAATTAAAATTTAAATTTACTATTTATTTTATTATTTGTTTTATTTTAAATATTTTTATTTGGTATTTTGTTACTGCTTATTGTGGAGCTCATAGTAAAAGTTTAGGTAGTTTGGCTATTTCAATTGTTTTTGATTTCCTAATTTCTTTTACTTTCCCTTTTCCTTATTATGCTTTTTCTGTTTATTTACAATATAATGCTATGTTGAAAGCTAAATATGGACAATATAATTGTTCAATGTGCTTATTGAAATTTTAATTGTTTCTCAAAAATTGAAATCTCGGTTTTTTTTCAAATATTATTGTTTTTCAGATTATTTTTTTTAAAGAATTGAGTTTTTGCTTTTAAATAAAGTATTTTTGAATTAATTTTTATATTAATTATAAAAATCACAATTTATTTTTTTATAAATCAATTAAAAACTTTTATTATTATCTTTTATCATATATCAACTTATTATCTAAAATAATAAGTTTTATTTCTTTTACTATATTTTTATTTCTTTAATTGAATCAATAAACTTACAAATTTGATTATTTCAATAAAACTTCTGAAATTAAAAGTTTATAAATAAATATTTTTTCATTCAAAATAAAATATTAAAATTATTATTTTAAATTTAATTAACCAAATTTATAGTTAACTTCAATCAAAAAAAATGATTTAAAGTAATAATTCATAAATCAATTTTAATAATTAATAAAATTATTCATAATATATAAAGGATTTTGATAAAAATCAGAGTTACAAATTAATTAAAATCTTAATAATTAATAAGTTTTTCGAAAAAAGTAAACTATAAATTATATTTTTTATGATTCCTATTCTATTAACAAATTATTTTTTTAATATTTTTTTGTCAAAAAATATTAGAATATCATTTGTCCATTTTTAAATATTATAGAATTAGTAATCTCTTATTTTTTTCTTTAAAAAACATATTTTAAAAAAGTAATCAAATAAAAAAATATATCTTATGTTTTAAAGAATTACATTAAATTAAAACATTGTTTTTAATTTATGGTAAATAGTATTGATTAATATATTTTAAAAAATTTTTTTTATTGAATTTTTATTTTACAAAATTTTAATTTATAATGAAATTATATTAAAAACTCTTTAATAATAGAATACTTTCATAACATGAAATACAAGAAATTTAGGACAATATAATAAATAAAAACATAAAAAAGGATTTCAAAATTGTAAAACTATTTAAAATTTAAATTGTAATTATCTAGATTAAAATCTAATCCATTATCAAAAACATTAAAATTATTATTATTAATATCAAAATTATTTATATCATAAACCCCATTAATATTAAAACTTTCATTAATATTATTTTCCTCTTCCATTTGAATATCATCATTTTCAAATTCATTATTTTTCTTATTATATTCTTTTTCAATTTTTCTTACTTTTTTTATTAAATCAAAATTTGGCTTTAAACTTAGAGAAAGTAATGCTCTTTTATATTCATTAAATTCATTTGATATATTCCTTCTTGAAATTTCTTTTTCTACTTTTTTGTTTTTTTTTAACATTTTTTCATTTTCTTGATTGAACCATTTATCTACTTGTTTAAGTAAGTTAAAATAAACTAATTGATTTGAAAAATTTTCACAAGAAAATTTATTGATAATTAATATTTTGATTCTTTCATCGTAGGGATACATTTTTAATTCTTCATATAATTTTTCATAAACACTAGAGTTTATATTTAAATTTTTATATACTTTTCCGGAATTTTTTAATGTATTAATGTTAAAATTTCTTAAAAAA
The DNA here is from genome assembly GCA_023807065.1 of Isotricha intestinalis. Lineage (NCBI taxonomy): Eukaryota > Ciliophora > Litostomatea > Vestibuliferida > Isotrichidae > Isotricha > Isotricha intestinalis. Next base: position 22,152 of record JAJJLU010003743.1, read on the forward strand.
TATTTAAATTTTTCCTTTAAAGAAGTTAGTAATAGGATAGATAAAACTACATGAACAGTAGAGAATATTTTCATTTTTAATTTATTTATAATCCTATTTGTATAAAAATATGAAGAAAAATATTTTAAAATTTCATTTATAACCTTAGTTTCCGAAAATTTTTCTTCTATTATTAAATTATTAAATAAAACTTCAATTTTACTTTGAATAGAATCTGATATATTATTAATTAAATCATTATAAATATTATTTGTATCAATATAAGTCAAATTCAAAAGATAAACTGAATATTCATTACAAAAAATATCATTAAGAGAATTTAAACCTTGTTCAATAATAGAATAACAAATATTATTATCTTCATAAAAAGAACCAAAAGGACAAATAATTTTATTTTTATTTAGAGAATTATCTTTAGAGACTTTAGATGTAAAATTCGTATTTTTTAAATCATTGAAACTATGATTAGAATTATGAATAAAATATTCACCAAAAGAAGAAGAATTTTTGATTGGCAAAGATATATTCATTTTTATTGAATCTAGATCTCTTGAAAGAAAATTTAAATAAATTGATAAAATATCTTGCTTAAAAAACGACATTATTGAATCATATTCATTTATTTTATTTGTCATTTCAGTATACCAAGTTTTTAATAACAAACGAAAAATTGAAAATTTTGGGAAAGAAGGATAATCATTTAAAATTTCTTCATATAAAAAATTTACTGCTACATTTACATTTTCACAAGTTTTATTTATTAAAATAGCACAATCAATAAAATTATTATATCTTTTATTATATTCTTTAATAAATTCATATTGATTATTTTTATAAGTTGAATATAAATAATTCATTGTTTGTTGGCAAAAATTTGAAACTGATAAATGAATACATTTTAATAAAAAGAATATTTTATTATCTTCTCCTTTTATTAATTTTTTGATTAATTCAAAATCAATTATTAAAGGCTCATTTTCAGTTATATCATCCATGCATTTTTTCATTAAGCAATTTTGAAATAAAATATTATCATTAATATTAATAGATATATCTCCATTTGAAGAAAAACTTTCATTTATATTATCATATGAATTTGAATTTATATCAAAATCAAATAAAGAGCTTTTTCCTAAATTTATATTTAGATTAATTTCAGTATCTTCATAATAATTATCTTTATCAAAGCAAAGATACCATCTTAATTTTTTTAATTGATTAATTTTTTTAACATCAGTTTTAATTTCATTCAAATAAAAATGATAACTTAAAATAAAATCATTAAAAGGCAAATTTTTTCTGGGTTTTAAATTTATACTTTTAAAAATTGAACTATACTCATTGTATAAATCTTGTTGTTCATATAAAAAATCATATAAATAAATTTGTAAAGGAGAATTAATTTCATTTTCAACAATCCTGTTTTCTTGTCTTAAACAAGGGATATTTTCACATAATTTCAAATTTTTATAGAGAAAATTCGAAAAGTTTAAAAGTTCATTTTTATATTCATTCGAAAAATTATTTTCTGTCCATATTTTTTTAATTCTTATTCCTGAATAAAATAAACTTTTCCATGTTGTAAAATAAGGTGATGAAAAATCCTTTTTTATAATTTTATTGTTATCTATTGTCAGAACACTACAAAAAATTTGACAATCATTTGAAAGTTTTATATCAAGACTAAAATTTTTATAAAATTTTTCTTACTTGTAATTTTCATAATTTGAAAAAAAAACATTATTTATTAATTCTTTAAACAAATAATCAAATTTTTGAGCAATTTGATTAAATTTTTTTGATACTAATGATAAATTTAAAATATCATGTAAAGAACAATATTTAAACATTATGTTTATTAAATTTTCATTTGATAAATATATTTCTTTTAAATTTTGATTTTCAAAAAAATTCAATTTTTTTGATTCCATTCTTTTATTTTTTTATATAAAATAAAAAATTGAACTCATATAATTAACTATTTAAACTGATATTTTCGGATATGTGACATTTCTTTATTTGAAATATTGGAACTTCAATTTTAATTTTTCAAATTATTCCACATTTTATTTTTTTTTTTAACAGTAGAGTTTTTATTTAAAGAGTTTTATTTTTATTTACTATTTACTTTTTTGAATCTTAATATGAAGTATAACAATTTCTAAGTCATAAATTATAAATAAAAATTAATTTTTTTAATAATTAGTTCTTAATGTTATTATTTAGATTTCAATGGTAATAAATAATTTTTTCAATAAATTTGAATAATTAAATTTAATATTTATTCATATTAAAAAATAAAAAATGAAAAAGATAATTTTGAATTCTAAGATAGATAGTAATTCAAAAAAAGAAAATTCAATATTTTCTCATATGATAGATTTTAATTATTTTCAAAAAAACTTAGAACAGGGTAAAAATAAAAAAATAATAATTTTGATAAATAAAAAACAGAAATTTCAATAAAAATAGACTTAAAATTTTTTGAAATTTCTTATATATTTCAGATAGAAAAGAAATCAATTCAATTAAATATAACTTTATTGAAACAAACAAATTTAAATAAAAGAAGATTTCCAATAAATTTTGAAATTCTATTAGTTCAAAATTATAATCTAAAAATACCAATAATTTTATGTAAAACAAATTTTACTTTTCCTTCGTTATTTGATAATAGAAATTTATTTAACTGTCTTTCTAATCATTGGAACGTTAAAAATAATGATGATATAATAAAAAATTTAATATCAATAATAAATAATATTCCTAATTTTATTAATACTTATGATAATTGTGTCACTAATTATCAACTATTATATATTCCTGGAGAATTTAGCATGACATATTTATATAATATAAATGATTTTTTAGTAAATAATGATAATCATTTATATAAATTTAAAACTAGCTATTTACCTAAAGAAGATTTTTGTTATTTTATTATTAATGATATTAATTATTTATTTTTAGTTCCTTCTCAATTTCAAGGAATGAAACAATGGGCTTCTATTTTTTTTTCTGGTTTTATTTTTGAAATAAATTATTTTGAAATTATAAAAAAAAACGAAATTAAATCCAATAAAGAAAAACAAATAGAAATTACCTTTATAATTGTTTATAAAACATATATTAAAAACAAAACTTTTTCATACTCTATTACATTAAAAGAAGAATATTTTAAAGAAATTAATTTGTTAATTCAAGAAAAAAATAAAAAAATTGATGATAAAATTTCAATGATAATTCCAAATTATATAAAAGAAGAAGAATTTAAAATTGAAAAAAGTGATATGGAATCAATGAAAATTTTAGTAAGTTCTATAAAAAAGTATTACAAACAAAATAAAGAAAACAATGTTTTTGGGGAATTAGTTTTAAAAGAATTATATAAATTCATGTCTGACTTATTAAAAGAAAATGGTGATGAACAAGGTGCAAAATATTATAAAAATAAAATTAAAAAATTTGAAGAATAATTTCATTAATCTATGTTAATATTAATAATTATTTATTTTTTTTATTAAACAAATTTTCAAGTTTTCTTAAATTAAGTATATTCCCATTGGAATTTTGAATTAATTGGTATATTGTTATTTCCTTTTGTGTTAATTTATCTTTGTTTTGTTTAATTAGCTCATAAAAGTTATCAAAAAATTGGATATTATTATTTGTTGGAATTAAATCATCATTTTGATTTAACTCTTTTTGTAAATTATCAATATATTTTGAAATATTTTTATTTTTATAAAGCTCAGATTGGGAAATTAATGTTAAAAAGTTATTTAAAATATTTAAATTTTCTTTATCAATTTGATTGAGTTTTTGATAATTAAAAAAATAAATAAAAGTAATAATCAATATTATATTTAAATAAATACATTTATTATCTAAATATAATGAATTTCCTTTATACCAAATATTTAATGCAAATGGTATTACAAATAGTTTAAAAAAATCAAATATTTCATTTAAGTTTCTTTCTTCTTTTTTATTTTCAATATCTAGAAATGATAATAAGTTTATATAAATTCTATTTGTTGTTTTTCTTATTTTTTCATTTAATTTTAATAAATCAATTAAAAAGAAAATTAAATTTTTAATTTCATTTACATTTTTCATTTTTTTTAATTTTAATATTGAAATTTCTTCAATAATTGTTTTTGTAATTGTAACTCTTTCATCAATTAAAATATTAATTATTAAAATTTTAAAAGATTTAAATGAACAAATTGAATCTTTAAAACAATTTTTATGAAACAATTCCATTTGTAAATTTATATAATTTTTTTCTGAATCAATCAACTCAGGATTAAATTGGTTTATTAAAATTGTAAAAAATAATATTTTTTCAAATAAAGAAATTATTTCAAATTTACTGTTTGTCACAGTAAAACTAAAAACATTATTATCTTTAATTTTTGTTTTTTTTCTTTTATTATTTGTAAAAATGAAAGAAGAATCATTCTCATTTTCTTCACTTATTTCATTTCCACTAATATTCAATTGAGTCAAAGAAATTGATAAATTATTGTTGACATCTAATTTTAAATTGTCTTTCACAATTGATTTTTGAATAATAGAATTTCCATATAATATTTCAAAATTTTTTAATAAATGTTCACTATAAAAACTTTTTTCTGATTTAGAAATTTTTTGATATATATTTAATAAAAATTTGAAATTTTTTATATTCAATGAACCTCTATTATATAAATTGGTCACTAAAAATTGAATAATAAATTCTAAATTTAATTCTTTAATATTTCCATTAAATTTTGAAATGAAATTTTCTAATTTTAAATTTGTTTCATTTGAATAATTCCAAATTAATTCAAGCAATAAATGATATTTTTTATCCATTTCATTGAAAAGTAAATTCAATGAATCAAATATATTCCCATTTAGACCATTATTTAACAATTCAATCTTTCTTAAACTTTCAAAACTAAAATTTGAGTTTAAATATTTTCCCAAACAAATCAATAAATTATTTTCTATTTTTGTACTAAATAAATTTAATTTTTTTTTTGATAAAATAATAAAAATTGAGTCTTGATGAAAATTATCAAAAGTTGTATTAACAATATCCATATTTATTTCTTCATTTATGATTATTAAATTATCTAATAAATTATAATCAATGTTACACCAAATTTTATTATTTGAGACTAAATTTTCAATTTTATTATGAGTTCCTAACCAGTAATTAATAACAATTATAAAATATTTTTTTTCTTTTTTTATTATTATAAGTAATAATTTTTTATAAAGATAACAAGCTATAATTTCTGTATTTTTATTAAGTAAAAATTTATTATCATTTAAATCAATTTGAATTGTCGGATTTTTTAAATCAAATAAATTATATATTTCAAAGGTATTGTTTTCAGTTAAAAAACATATGACTTTTTCTTGATTAAACTCTTGAATTGACAAAATTGAATTTGTACTAATATTTAATTCATTAATTTGAATCTCTTTTTCATTAGTTAAAATATTGATATTATTGTCATAATCAATTAAATTTATGTGATAATATTTATCTTCAGTTTGAACAATTAATAATTGAAAATTTTCTTTAAAATTAACGTAATTAATATTATAAAGTGAATAATAAAATTTATATAATAATTTAAATTCAAAATCACATTCTTTTTTATTTTCTTCCCCAAAAGACAAAAAGAATAAACAATTTTCATAAGTAATTAATAAATATTCATGAATTTTATATTTCCAAATTTGTAAAGATGAAAAACTGATAATTCTTTCTTCTTCTTCGTTGTTAAAATAATTTTTAAAAGTTTTGAAAATATTAATAAAATAAAAATTTTTTTTATTCAAAACATTTATTTCAGCACAAGCTAATAAATCAGAAAATAAATTATTTTTTTTACTATTCTCATTTGAAGACTTTAAATATTCATTTAAATCAAATAAATTTTTAGAAATAGATTCCCAAAAACTTTCAAAATTTTCATTTAATATATAATTTTGTGAAATAAATAAAAAATCTCCATTACTATACAATAGACAAATAAATTCTTTATAATCAAAAATACAAAAATTTATTAATGAAAGTTTTTTATATTGACATAAATTTCTAACTGAATGACTATTATCATCATAATATATAATAGAATTATCCAAATTTTGAAACATATAAATATTATTATTATTTGTAGTAAATTTTATAAAAGGATTTTTTTCCCCGTTTTCATTAACAAATATAGTTTCTTGTTCGAAATAATTTATTTGCATTTAATTATTTAAAAAATTAATAAAAATTATCAAAGATTTAAAATAAATATTTATGAAATAATTTTATATTAAAAATAATCAATAAAAAAAATCTTATTTTTGAATTATTTGAATTATCATAATTCCCTAATCTCATTTATTCAAATTTATTTCAAATAAATTCATAATTCTAATAATAATAAGAACAACAATTATGAGAAAAAATAGAAATTCCTAAAAAATTAATTATACACTCTAATATTGAAAATTCCTTTAATGACATCATCAAATTTATCATATATCATAATCTTTTATATTATTTCTAATAAAAGTTCCATTGTTATAATTAATATAATCGTTAAATCCTTTATATTTTTTTTTACATTTCCAATGGTATATTATAAATTTTACTATAATTAATTATTTGAATGTTTAAATAAAAAATGTAAATTTTAATGTAGAGTAAAAATTGTGAGTAAGTGATTAAAAAATGTTTACAATTTTCAAATAAATAAAATATTGATTGAAAAGGGTAAAAACAAAGAAAAAAGCAATTTTATATCTCATATACTTATAGATATTTTAAAAAAAAACAATATCTAGTCTATATAGTAATTTATTGATAGTTGTTAATTTAATGAACAATTAAATAATAAATTTATTTTTAGAAAGGTTTAAAATTTTAAATTAAATTTCATAGACAACAAATTAAAACAAATTTTTGAGAAGTTAAAAAGAATTAAACTAAACTCATTTTAAAAATAGTTATTGAAGCTATGAAAAATTGTTAATAAAAGATACAAAGGATAAATATTGTGAATTTATCAAAAATCAAAAAATAAATATATTAGAGAAATAGAAGATATTTATGTATAATATAAATTTTTATTAAATTATAAAAAGATGATTTTTTATTTATAAATTTAATAAAAAATAATATACTAGAATAAAAGATAATTATGCCTTTATAATATTTTTTAATAAAAATAAAAAGAAATTTATTGGTTTTAAATAATAATCATCTTAATCATTTATCAAAAAAATAACTTGTTAAATTTAAAAAATTTTTTTTGTTTTTAATTCATAAAAATTATTCTTTTAAAAGAAAAATTTAAATAAAAATATCCCCTTAAAAATACAAATCTTTGGTTTCCTATTTTTAAAAGATATAAAAGTGGAATTTATTTTTTTTTCTTTTAAAATAAAAATAAGAAAAATAATAAGAATATTTTATTTTTAAAATAATCATCATCACACATATACATAATTAACAATTAATCTTATTCAAAAAAGAATTAAATTATTTTTTTTATAAATAATTGTTTTATTTTCATATTTCAAATTTGATTTATAAAAAAAGTCAGAAAATGATATGACTTTATTTTTAATTGAATTGATTATTCTCATTTTTATTTTATATCCCAATTAAATCTAATTTTTATTTTATTTCCTTTTATTTCTTAATGTTTTATAAAATCAACTGATTATAATAATATTACATTTTATATTTAGTTAAATTTCCTTTTAATCTTAAAAATATTAATCTTTTTTATTTTAAAATAATTGTAAAATATTATAGAAATTGATAATTAATATTCTTGCCTTTTATTTTTATTTTAAAGTCATATAACAATTAAAAAATAATGTTTTAATTTAAATTTTTTTTATGTTTTCCAATTGTTTTTCTATTTATTACATATGTTTATTTTTTTATTTATCTATTAGTTATCTTAATAAATATTATTAATATTTATTTAAGTGAAGTTATTGTAACAAAGGTTTAAAATGATGAAGAACTTTTAATAAAAATATTCGTAGTAATTAAATTAATAGAAAAGAAAAAATAAATAAAATTTTTTCCATTTTAAAATTTTAAATGAATGGAATTTAGTTATTTTAATCAAAATATTTTATATGAGTGAATATCTTTAATAAATATCTTTATTTATTAAATACTTTTAATGGAATAAAGAACTAATAATTCTTTAAAAAAAATCTAATTATTATTTGAAAAAATTTGATATTAATTTATATTTTAAATTAAATAATATTTAGATTAATATATTTTATCAAACATCAATTGTTTGAATAATACCTTTTAATTATGTAATTCATACTTTTTATAGATTTAAAATCTCTGAAAATGTGTGGTTTAAAAGTTAATTTATGTCATATTTTTTAACAATGAATATAAATTATTATTAGCAAATATTTATGATATTTAGAATTAATTTATTTAAATATAAAGATATTTATTATAATTAAATTGGTTTAAAAATATTATATGAGTATCTCTGTTAATTTTTTCACCAGTGTTTCAATATTTCTTGGATAATCATAAAAAAAGGGAGGATAAAAAACAGATAATAACAAAATAAAAAAAATAAGGCAAAAGTATAAAATTTCAAATGAGATAAAATATGGAAACAAAACAAAAATGATTATGATTATGTTTATTTTTATTTTTTTTCTATAAAAAATTTTATCATTCAATGTTAAAAATATAAAAGGAAGAGTCAAAAGACAATACAATAAACACAATAAAATAAAAAAAAAAAATTTATAAATTATTCTCACGATTTTAAATTCACATATTTTCCATTCGGTATATTGAAAACATCCTCCGGTCAAAAAATGATTATCAGTATATTTTCCTAAACAAATCCAACAAAATTCATATTTACAATTTCTACAAGTTATATGATTACATCCCTCATTTTTTAAAATTAATATTCCACATTTAGGACATCTTTTTGAATTATTTTTATTTTTCCATTTTTTCAAATTATTATCTAATTTTTCTTTACACTTTTTTCCTTCATGCCAAGGTTTTAAACAATTAAAACAAAATTTATGACCTAATGTACATTTTATATAATTATTTTTTTCATCTTTATTATTTGTTATTATTCCATATCCTTCACAATCTGGGTATGGACAAAATTTCATATATGGATTATTTTCTATTTTTCTTTTTAATATTTTTTTTTCAAATTTTATTATTAATTCTTTATCGTTTTTAAGAAACTTTTTGACTTTTTCGTTTGGAATCTTTTTCAAACATGTTTTTTCCATACACAATATATCTTCAAATTCTTTTATTTTTACTTCTAAATAATTTGACCAACATTCTGAACAAAATTTATGTCCACAATCTATATTATAAAAATCAATATCATCTTTTTTTAATTCTTCAAAACAAACCATACAATTAAAATTTTCATTAATTTTTGAATCTACTGATTCTTTTGATTTAATATCTTCTTTTATTTCTTCTGATATATTATTATTATCATCTTCTTTTATTTCTTTTGATATATTATTATTATCATTTTCTTTTATTTCTTCTGATATATTATTATTATTATTTTCTTTTATTTCTTTTGATATATTATTATTATCATTTTCTTTTATTTCTTCTGATATATTATTATTATCATCTTCTTTTATTTCTTTTGATATATTATTATTATCATCTTCTTTTATTTTTTCTGATATATTATTATTATCATTTTCTTTTATTTCTTCTGAGACATTATTATTATTATTTTCTTTTATTTCTTCTGAGACATTATTATTATTATTTTCTTTTATTTCTTCTGATATATTATTATTATTATTATTATTTTCTTTTGATAGACAATTTTCTGAATTTTCTAATTGGATATCAAATTCATTTATATCAACATTTAAAATAGTATCTTCTGATAATTCTGTTCCTTTATAATCATTTTTATCTAAATTATAATTTATATTTTTTTCATATATTTGTCTTTTATTATTATCAAAAGATAATTCACTAATATTACCTTCAAAACCAACATTTATTGTTTCTACCATATTTATTGTTATTATAATCCTATTTTCTATTTTAATTAATTTTTGAATTTTAAAATATTTAACTGCTAAATTAAATATCATCTCATTTATATTATTTAACTAAATTAGATTTTTTAATCTAATAATTTTTTTAGATAAGAATTAAATTAAAACAATTTATGAATTTTTTAATTGTTTGTTATTTATTCAAAATTGTAAAGTAAATAAAAAAACATTATTTTATTAGAATGAGACATATTTTTTTCAAATAATAATAATTGATATAAAAGAAGGAAACATCTATACAATAAGACTTTAAACATTTTCAATAATTATTTGAGAAGAGTTAATTCTTTATATCCACATCATGCATTTTTTTTATATCTCAAAAAGATATTTTAACCTTATAATTATAACAAAGGAATTGAAAATTTTGAAATAATCAACAAATTTTTATTATTAAGATAATTGTTGTTTATTTTCTCTTTTAGATTTTAAAAAAAAAATTTAAAAATGAAAGAAGTTATTAAAAGAGAAAGAATGTTTCAAAGAGAAGGAATAGTTATTAAAAATAATTTTATTCTTTCTTTTAAATTTTTAATAAATTATTGATGATTGATAGTACTGATTTAAAAAACAAAGATTTTAAAATATTTTTGGAAAAATGATAAATGATTTAATTAAAGAAATAAAAAGAAAAATAATAAAAATCCAATTAATTGGAGCTGATTTTGAATATGGGAAATTTCAAGAAAAAATGATTCAGCAATGACACAAACATAGATATTAGTATTGAGTTTTTAAAATTAAATTCAATAAAAGAAAAAAGAATAAATAATAGGAAAGAAAAAGATAATAGAGATATCTTTTATTAAAATTCAAAGAAGATAAAAATAATTATTCTTTAAAAAAAATAAAAGTCAAATAATTCAAATATTGAGTTTTGGTATGAAGATATTAAAAATAATAAGTTATTATCAGTTCATAAAACTAAATCCTTTATATTAAAAAGATTTTTTTTCTTAATAAGAATTTAGATAAATTAGAAGAATTATTGAATGAAAAAACTAATAACGCTCTTATAATTAAAAGATTTCATGAACCAAAAAAATTAAAAATTACAAATACACTAAACCATTTTTAAATTAGATAGAAAGTTTTATAATAAACAAAAAATTTTGAAATATCTCTCTCATTCAAATTCTAAAAAATATAAAGAAAAAAAAATTTGAAGAAAAAATATTAATAAATATACTTAAAAACAAAAATAAATAGTGATTTGTTAACTCCATAGGGAAGTATTTTTTGTTCTAATATATTGTTTAATAATTTTTGATAATTAAATCTGAAAAAAAGAAAACAAAGAATACTAAAAAATATGTTTTCAAGTAAGAAGATTTTTATATATATGTCAATCACGTTAAATATTTAAAAGATAATAAAAGAATTTTTGATTAAAGAACCATTATTAAATTTCCAAGATATATTGAATGACTATAATAAATATGATTATAATTGAATACAAAATTGAAGAATATTTGAAATCTTTAAATTTATTAAATAAATGGGAGCATATCAATATCTTATATTTCCCTGGATATTTCATTTGTATGATTCATTAAATGATACAAAAAATTAAGAAATTTTAAACATCAATTTCATAACAAAGTTTAGAAAAAAGAGACATTTTTATAAGAAAAATATAAATCTAAAGCAGAATTTGACCAATATGTTTATCTTTATCAAATTCATTATTCAACAATGCTTTTATTTATTTTAATTTAATAAGATTATCTACTATTATTAAATCTCATAT